>JANBXA010000732.1:7880000-8045000 GCA_030556225.1 Cricetiscus sungorus
TACAACAGGTTATACTGAACTCACATGGGCATGGGTTACATTCACACTTGTGTATAATGTAGGCTGGGATTCACATATAACTGAGTTCTCCTTTCTGATATTGTGTGACTTTGCTTAAGAGTATGCATTATAAACCCATCCATCAGCTCCCATTTTTTTTTGTTTATTTTTTCTTTTCTTTAGAGATGAATAGCATCCCATTTTTAATACACAATGGAGTGCCATATCTGTTCTTCTGTTACTGGACAATTAGGATTGCTCCATTTACTTTCCATAGTAAGGAACACCCAATAACATGGGGGAGAAAACATCTCTGTCATGCTTCAGGATACAAATAAATACATAAAGTAACCCATAACATTCATATATGCCAACAATGTACCCTCAGACAAAAGGGCAATCAACTCATTAAAACAAACACTCCCAAAATTTACCATTTAGGAATGCATAACTAACCAAAGAAGACAAAGGACTCTACAGTAAAAACTTTAAGAAATTGAAAAAGGAAATCAAAAACGATATTACATGGCAGACTGGGTGTCATATTCCTGTATTGGCAGAATTAATACTGTGAAAATGGCTGTATCACCAAAAATAATCTATGAATTTAATGCAACATCTATCAATATTCTGGTGTAGTATTTCTGCTTTAGGAAAACATTCTAGAATTGTAGTACTATAAAAGGCAACAAATAGCCAAAGAAATCATGAAACAATGGTGTAGTAAAGACAATACTGGTAGTATTCCAACACCTGACTTCAAATTATATGACATAACTGCAGTGATAATGACAGAATGGTAGAGGCATAAATATAAACAGATAGACCAACTGAGAATAATAGAGGAATCAGAAATAAACTGACAAATGTATGACAGCTTAATGTTTGGTGAAAATCTATATTGGAAAAAAGATAGCTTGTCCCCCAAATGGTGCTGACAAACTGCAGTAGAATGAAATTAGTTTCATACTTTCCACCCTGTATAAAAAAAAATCAATTCGAAATGGATCAACTACTTTAATTTAAAACCTGAAGCAGTGAAACTTCTATAAGCAAATAGGCAACAGTATTAAAGATTCCTGGGTGGGCAAGAACTTTCTAAATAGAACACTAACAGCACAAACCTGGCCTCAGGTATCATCAATGGGATATGTGAAATTAAAGGACACTGTTAGGAGAGCTGATGGTGTCTTTTATCTTGAAGTTTAAATGGAAAAATTTTAAGTATCATTTTCATTATTTTCATTATTGTTTTTTTTCCTTTTGAGTACATTTTAAGTGTACAAAATATTTCAAATATATACATCTATACATCTAGTAATCATTATGTGCCTACTCTGTAGTATGCACATTAATGTTTTTTAATTTTAATTTTAATTTTACATATCAATCCCAGTTCCCTCTCCCCCTCTCCCTCCCTCCCTCCCACCCTCTCTTGCTAATTTCTTTTCAAATACAGCTAGAGGCTGGAAGTTCATGGTCAGGGGACTATATGACAGACACTGTCTTACTACTCTTCCCATAGATGTGACCCTGGATCCCACAGACCCTGAACTCCTGACACTTCTGTCTGGGCTTTCTGAGTACTGCATTTGCAGATTTATGACTCCAGTGACTTGTCACTCTCTTCACTAATAAAACCAATATTGACATTGTAGGAATAGCTTTTGAAAAGTCATTTATCTTTGAGTTCCTTGCAAGATCACAATATACACATGAATTTACATGGAGGTAAGAATTTATGAAAAGGAATTTATGCTTTCAAAATTCGGTGTATAGAGTCATAAAACCAGAGAAATATTTATTAGTGTTCACTTATTCTTATTATACAATACTCAATTAGTTTATATTACCAGTACTTTGTTATAAAAATCTTTACAGTTTCCTTTCCTACATTTAGAAATTTTATTCACTTAGAGTTAATATTTGGATATGTTAGATAGGTATTTATAAGTTATGATATGGAAGATTATTCTGAAAAGCACAAAGAGTAAAAATAATTGAGATTAGAGCATGAGGATGAACTACCAACTGAAATAAAACCATAGTAGGAAGTGGAATGCAATAGACTGTCTCAGATTTAATTCTCTCTTCCTTCCTTCCTTCCTTCCTTCCTTCCTTCCTTCCTTCCTTCCTTCCTTCCTTCCTTTCCTCCTCTCTGTCTGTCTGTCTGTCTGTCTGTCTGTCTGTCTTTCCTTCTGACAAAGTCAAAGTCTCCTGTAGTCCAGACTGGCCTCCAACCTGTTACACAGTGCAAGCTGACCTTGAACTCCATCCTCCTTCGTCTCTACCTTCTAACTCTAGGAGAAAATCAGTTAAAACTTATTCTTTACAGTGATCTGCAGATATGGATACCATATTGACATTCACTTTATAGGTCGGGAAATGAAAGCATCATGAGCTCATAAAATGAACAGTCAGACAAATTAACAACATTCAACTAAAACCTTCATGAATTGCACAAATATATGACTAAAAGTTAGATGTTCACACAGTTCTACTTCTGTATGAGCTTCTGATGTTTATAGCCAAAACATAAAGTGACCCTAAGAGATAGGATTGATTGCAGTTCAGCATTTAACTTGAGAGCCTTAGCTTCTTGCTGCAAGTATGTGTTCCTAAATAATGGAATTGATTGTTCATTTCTCCATTGTTAGCGGTTTTCTCTATAAGGATTTGCGGTGGAAAGGCAGCTTTTCAACAATACTCTAATATAATTATGATAGAATTATAGACTATTAGATCAAGGTGTGATGGATTAGTATGCTTTATGTGTAGAAGTAATAAATCCTTGAGATTAATGTGTAGGAACACTCCTTTGGTACCTGATCAACCCTGATTTTATTGTCTGTAAAGAGGAGCCCGGGCCATGCTGATCCAGGAGTCATGACATTCTCTGCTAACTAGAGGCCTTGGCTCTACTTGATGAGCTCTGAGTTTGTACCATCCTGTACTTAAGACACTCACCTATATCTCCTACTTTTGAGAAATTAATAAGGACTTGAACAGAATCCCTACTTGAAGAATCTTCCTTGTGGGGGAAGAGTAATGAACTGGGATCGTCAGTGTCTCCAGCATACACAGCGAAGCCAATCAGAGGACAGAGCGGTTTGTACCTTTGCTCCAGTCCTGGTTGCTGGGATGGAAACTACTCAATCCACCAGGCGTGCAAGCTGCCAGCTCACCTGAGAACGTCATTAAGACACTGCACATGCTCAGGAAAACCTGCCAAATCCACACTTAAAGTTTCTGTCACAGTATCAATATATCAGACATTGTTCAAAGAATCTCTAAGGTAAGAACATGAATATTTTTCCCAAAAGAACTTAAATATTTCTGCTTTGAGAAATAAATGGCTTCTGAGCTGTTTTCTTGTGACTTATCGTTACTTGAAAATTAAGCTTCTCAGATTTGTGGAGCACACGGTTTCAATATCCAGCAAAAGATTTCTCTTCCATGGGTAATTTGAATACAAAGTGCTTCATAAATCAGAGCGACACACAGAAAGGAAGATGATGCAGAGCTAGTACCAGATAGGCATCCACCAGGATTTACCCCACCCAACACAAGAAAAATGTATCTGTGGCAAGGAAAGAGAATATGTGCATCCCTCATAGAGCAGACACCTTACACATTTATACAACAAAGAGATGAATGGCTACCTTCCCGTGCATGCAAGAATTAGATTAGCACAGTAAAGGTGTCATGGTAAGCACTCCTCAATGTCTGGCAAGTGCAAAGGAAAATGGGTGGCTTAATTAGAATGTTCCCCTTGTTGTGCTGTGGGAGGAATGCATAGTCTTGGTGTTCTGCCAAAGAGACTTGGAATAAACCCATTCCTCAGCCCTCGGACTAAGCTCCTAGAGAGCATACAGCTAGAACTTCCCTGTGCTTGATGCTAGAAGCAAAGACTGCGGGATTCTAGAATGTATGTATGGCCCAACAGGGGGAAATATACGTTATCTATTGGATGCATTGGGCACGATAACATTAAACCTCTCATTTCCTACATTCAGTTTCTGAAGGTCTAGAAATTCACTCTTCTTAGTACACTTCTCTTTTTCTGGAATAGGCTACCATCATCCATACATGGTCAATAATCTCCCTTTACTCACTGTATCATCCATGTTTTTGATCTACAGAGAATGCTTGGCGCCTGGTTGAGTGTGATGTATACTGTCAATCCCAGAAATCTGGTGACAGAGTAAGGGGGAGACAAGCATGGGCTTGCCACAGACCTCTCAGTGGGTAACAGGTAGATCTGTGTGGAGACCAAGACTCGGATGACCAGGTCAGGAGTGGTTTCGGCTTGACAGACAGACACAAACACACTTGAAGAGGTTTGGGAACTGCTGCAATGTTTACTTCAAAATATCAGGTTTTTATACAGAAAGTTCAAAGAACAGATTTTTGGTCAGTTTAAAGATAAACAGACATTCTATCGATGTCAGCAATTCCCTGTGAAGTGTGAGATCGTAAATACTTCTAAGCAAGTGCATAACTGGGAACCTCTGTTTATTTTGGCCTGCTTGTGGTCAGCGTTTCAAGGGCCCTAAAATCCCAAATTAGAGTTTTTAGCAATTCCCACAGTAGCCTTGCTGTGGTAGACTGATTATAGGCAAGGTCACATCGTGGGCTGCTTACTACAGCTTTAGCCTCAATTGTTTATTAGGCCTTGGGCTGACACCTGGCACTATGGGTTTAGGCTAACAGTGGAGCTTACAGACCAAAACACCCATGATCAAAAAGAATTATTGTTATAGCACAAAACACATCTAGCACCCATTCCAAACAACCAGCCAGGCAAGCAGCTGCAGGGACCTGGACCACTTTTCCCCAGGAGGCGTAACCACGTGTGGTGCGAACCTCTGGACAGGTAGCTGTTGAGATTTCTCTCAGCCATTGCTACACTGTCTCCACTGGGGCTGGTGTGGCATGGGCCTCTGTGAGACTGCATCTCAAAACCATGAAAAATAATAAAAAAAATAACAAACATGAAAACTTCCTAGCTCAATGTGTTTAAGAATTACGTTGAAACTTTAAGAAGCAAGCTAGTGTCCTATGTCTTATAAACCCCACCCATTAAACATCTGCATCATCTGTCTGCATATTAGAAACTCAAAGACTAAAACTGGGGTTTATTATAAAATAGACATGAGTGAGTGGTTTCCATAATGAAATCTAACACATAGCCACTCTGTTGATACGAACGCATTACGAGGTCTGCAGCAGGATCTCAAAGCTTCCCCCATGCTCTCCTCTTCTTTCCATGTTCCATGTAGCTTGAGCACTTTAGCTTGACTTTAAAAAAAAGTATTTGTGTCACTTTTCCTCTTCTACATTATCTTTTTCTCTAGTGTTATCATTCAAATGTTACTCATAGAAATCTCTCCCAAATGCCCAACTTATTTTCACTCCCTCTTCTAAAACATTGATGTTTTATTCTTTCCATTTTTTTATTTAAAAATTCATTTTACACATTATGAAAATATTATGTCTCCTTCCCCAACTCCTCCCACTTCTCTCCTCAGCCAATTATATGTTCTTCTCTCTCTCAAACCAGCTGCCTTAAACATGTCAACAAACAACTCAGAGTCAAAACATGTAAGCAAACTGAAAAAAGAGAGAGGAAAAGAAAAAAAGAGTAGGCAAAAACATGGAATATATTTTGTGTTTGCCAACTACTCCTGAGGATAGGCTCTGTTCTGGAGTGTGATTGATGTGCTCAGCAACCCTCCTTTGAAGAAAATGTTTCTGTGTTTCCCAGTAGGTATAAAGTACTAATAGCAACTGTGTCAGGTATGGGATACTGTATCTACTTCCGCTCATGGGTGCTGGTCTTGAATCTGTGCAAGTCTCATGGATGGTATTATGGTTTCTGTGAGGATTTCTGTTTGTTTGTTTTGTTTTGTTTTGTTTTGTTTTTTGAGGCAGAGTTTCTCTGTAGCCTTGGAGGCTGTCTTAGAACTCACTCAGTAAACCAGGCTGGCCTTGAACTCACAGAGATCCATCTGCTTCTGATTCTGGGATTAAAGGCGTGCACCACCACTGCCTGGCCTCTGAGAGTTCTTATGTGAATTGGCCCTGTTGCGTTTGGATTACATTCTCCTTGGAGTAATCCACTGCCTGTGGCTCTTCCGGTCACCCTCTCTTCTTCCACTCAGGGCCCTGCTCCCTGGGAGGAGGAGTTTGATGGAAACACCCCATTTAGGACTGAGAGCTCTAGAATCTCATTCTCTGCATATTGTCTGGTTATGGGTCTCTGTGTTAATTTCTATTGAAAGACTTAAACTAGCAAAGAAATGAAATGGAGCCCAAATAATTGGAATGCAGGGCAAGCTGACCAAGGCCACTGTGACTTAGTTCCTGGAATTTGCTAACCACCTGAAACCTCTCCTTTACATGGCCCTAAGATAGCCGGATACCAAGAATTCAAACTGCCCCTCCGGTCAGTGTGTCAGCAGATCATAAACAGGGTCCTTAAGAAACAAAGAGATAGCTGCAACTCCCATTTGCTTAGGCAAGATTGATTAGCACACCCTGAGGTCTGCTGACCTGAACAGTGAGACCATCCGGCCTCAAAAAGATAAACAGCATACTACAACCCATGACTCTGGTCACCTACTCAATGGACAGAGGGTCACAGCCCCTCCCTAAGCTTGTGGGTTTTTCCTTTTAAATACCGGTGCCCGGAGAATGTTGCTTCTGTCTAGCCTGCGTGCTGAGGGGGCCCATTTGTGCAAATGTTTCCCGTTCATTAAAGCCTCTTGCTTGTTGCATCAACTGGACTGGACATTGAGTTCTTGAGGGTACCGACCAAAACAGGGAGACTCCTCATTCTGAGGGTCTTACACTATCACAGAAACAAACTTCTCTGATGAGGGCTGAGCCATGATTTGATGAGACTGCCACGCTAGTGTGGCAACTGTCAAAATTTTTCACTCTAGTTTTTCTTCTTTGTCAACATAAAGATCAGGACTGACTGAGCATATAGACTCCATGTTGCATTGTATCACAGCAGTAGAGTAGCATAAGTCTGCTACAATGGCCTATGAAAGTTCATTGAGGCTTGAGCATAGTAATGTACTTTTCTAGCCCTAGAGTTAGTATAGAACACCTAACTATGTTGAGAGACAGGGAAAGAGGAAAGGAGGGGGGAAAAGAAGATAGATATAAAGACAGAGAGAGCCAGAAGGGAGGGGAGCAAGAGATAAGTTTCATCTGAAACATTTAAAGACCTATAACTGTAATAAAGTGTCACACCTGCAGTTCATTGTGAACTCATATTAGTGTGATTGCAACTGGCTGTCCAGGCTATCCTCACTCTAAATCTATTATGTGTGTAGGATTTTGTCAAAACTCTTATTATTAGCTCAGCTTTCACTAGATCTCTCAATCTATTCTTCCCATACAACACCACCCATTAAATTACACTGTTACATGAATTAACATGTTTATCTCCCAGACTAGAATTATTCACTGAAATACAAGATATCAAACTTACTTTCACTCCCAGCACCAAACACAGAGTCACATAAGGAATGAGTTTCCCCAAAAATGTCAGATCATACAGTAAAATTTCCTTTTGCTTTGCTTCTTCCTTCCTCAGATACTGTAAATCTCTCCTCATCAATGGGCATCGCCTAACGGACCACAAACATTGTACCGAGATCTAAAGTGAACATTTGCAATGCTTATTCTAGCCTGCTGTAGACAACTACAGAACAGACAAAACTCTACACTACAGTGCAAAAACCAAGCAGTTCTAATCTTAGTGTGATTAGGGAAGCCTACTGGGACCCTACATCCTGAATGACTTTGCTTTGTTGCTTCTACTTTTCATGGAAGTTTGTTGAGTGTGCATGGATGTTGGTGATGGTGGACATGATTAAATCCTTTTAAGACTATAGATTAAAGGAAGGCAGCATTTGGGATGGCAGGACAGCTGCGCGCATTGTTATAATGTCGAGCAGTAGTTAAGACTTAAACCACCTTTCAGAGATTTCTGATGAAAGATGAAAGTCAATGTGCCATGACTTTGAAGTGAGCTACTATTCAGGTTTCAGCTTCTGATGGGCCGTCCACTGAAATTTTCACATAATAATCCAGTGGGAAATAAAAGGTTAGAAAATGTATTATGTGAGAGAGTGGATGCTTTTCTTAAAGGCAGGGTAGCGAATATTGAAAATCAGTGTTTCTTATGCAGTGAGTTAAGAGGACATCAAAGGAGACTCTTTCATAGCTAATGTTGTTTGAGGGGGAAGTTTTCTACTTTGTTTTATATCCTACCTACAAAGTGAACCCGTTAACTATAATGTTTCCAGCAGTATTTTACCACAGAAAAACCAAACTTTCTCCAGATTCCATTAAGTTGCTTAGAAAGTACACAACATTAGCCAAAATGTGATATTCTCCCTATACTAAGTGTCTGTTATCATTCTATTGAATAAAATTTTCTCAGGACACATTACACAAGGACTTCAAAACATAAGATGACATTTGTGTCATACTAAATAAAATGTTATGGGATTATATATGCCTTGATCTACATAAGAATATTAGGATACATAGCACCTACTTTCAGCCATATATCACTTATTCATGATGTAAACAGATATTCATTATTGTGAAGTGTAGGCTTTAGTCAAAATATACTAAATTCGTACTCTTTTATTGGAAAGCATGATTCACCTCATAATTTTCACTTTCCCTTTCTGGAAAGCATTTGTTATATTGTTATCATCTATTCCTTTATCATATAACTTTCCATCAGTAAAATTTCTATATATTCCATTATTCAGGTTTATATATCCCTCTGTATCTAATACTGGGCATAATAAAGTGTTTTTGCTATGTAAACTTTCTTGTGAGTTATTGAGTCGAAGTCCTTTGTAGGCTCTTTGATGTGTTTATTTAATGTGCACAGCATTTGTAGTGAAGTAGAGTCTGTATTTTCTTCCAGACTGTGAACACTGTAAACAAGTACAGCAAGCCTCCACCACGAGAAGGGAAGGGATAAAAGAGACAGGATAGAAAGGCGTCTTCGTTCCTATTCGTTTCTTCCTCAATGGTCCTATGCACTTCATTATCTGCTCTTTTCCACAGATCATTACATCATCTTAATACAATTTCAAATTTTTCCAAAGAAAGGAATAACATTGCCCCTATCTAAATTGTCGCATGCATGGCATGTCAAGTGTGAACAAAGTACTCTGTGTGTACTTAAATATGTCCCTCATGCTTTGTGCAGTACAAAGCTGAAGCAACCTTTCTATTCAGGTAAACAATAATTCTTCTAATGTAAGTCCCTGTTAATCAGAAAAAAACAATTCGATACTGACGTTGAGATACGCGATACTGACGTTGAGATACGCGGCTTGAGGAAAGTCACATTTTATGCAATGACACATAACCTGAACATCTCCTCTGCATATCAATAATCACAAACCCAATTTAACGTTACAACTTGTATTAGTTCATTGTGCAGACTTACTCCCACAATGCACAGTGTAGCTCACATCCTCTGAGCACCATGAAGCACGTGGTGCTCAGCCTGGACGCCTGACTGAAGACTCTAGCTGGCTGGATGCTCTCAGCATGCATTCACAACAGTGTTGATTATTTACTGATATTCAGATAAATGAAACCTACCCTCCAGTCTCTAGATTCTTCTTCCTCCAATATCTTTCTGCCCACAATATCATTGCTACTGTTGTGGTTTTGAAGCCTTTCAATGTCAAGTCAAACACTAAAACGTAAACTTCAATTAACATATGTAAACAAAAGATGACAAAACGATAAATGCATAGTTTTGCTCCTATTGCTGTGATAATGCACTGTTGCAAAGCATTTTGACTTATACCTCAATCACTAAGGGAAGTCAGGGCAGGATCTTAAAGGCTGGACATCTTGCTATCCCACCCAGGATTACCTTGAACCAGGGAACCTCCTCACAGCCAAAGTGCATCAGAACAGGAGGACCACTGCTTGCTGGCTCACTCACATCCTCATGCCTATGTATCTCTCTCAAACAACCTAGAACCACCTCCCCAGAAATGGTGTCATCCACAGTGGGCTGGGCTCTCAAACATCAGATAATAATTAAGAAAGCCAACCTTGGTAATCCTTCAGCTGAGGTACCCTTTTCAAGTGGTTCTGGACTGTGTTGAGTGGACAGGTAAAGCCAAGTAGGACAATAGGTAAAGAACCTACTGATTTCTCTCTATGCAGTCAGCAAACATGCCTTTGGCAGTGACTGGCAGACAGTTTCTTTTTGGAGATAGAGAGACATCAAATGGCATCTCTTCTTGTTATTCTGTTTTTTACACTTATGGCAGTAGATTTAGCATACATTCAAAAATTATTCATAACATTCATACACGGAAACATGACTCTAAAACTCATGATTTTACATGTTATGAAGAATTATAATTAAGTGGCCAAAAGTGTACTGACAATCATGTTAGGAATTAGAATATGTATTTATAAATTTATGTAGTATTTGTCATTAATTCATGATGTATTATAAGTTACTCCCTTTACTGAAATTCAATACACTAATGCATATGTGAGCTGTATATATTGCCTAGACCACAAAGCACACACACATACCAAGAATTTTACTTATGTATTTCATAAATTGTGTGTTTCCTAGGTAGGTATCTACCTTTTTTTCTCACCTTTCATGTTTTTTTTTATTTTTACTGTATGTTCTTAATAGAATATTTTGCTTATTTATGAACCTCATACATCATACACAATATATTTTATTATCCTCACTAACTGCCTTGAAATCCTTCAAGGTCCCCACTCCAGCTCTTCATCTATCATATGTGGGGATAATATCGTTTACACAGGAAGAGTGAATTAAGTGGTCCTGTTTTGTAGTTTTAATTATAGGACTGACACACATATCATATGATTCACTTTAAGGAAAATGCCAACTCCATATCTTAACTCCATAATTTTAGATGCACAAAATTCATTCAACCCTCAAATTAACTATGTCTCTATTTTATCAGATGTTCCAGATGTTTTTTTGCTAGTTTTCAAATAATGCTGATGAAATGCTTCCTTTAATAAAGAGTATATAAGCTAAAAATGTAAATATCTTAACAATATGTTATGGAATTGACACAGCCAAGGATCAGAGAATTTGATGACAACACGTGTATCCATGGTTCTAAGCTGTTATTTTATCGCACTATGTAACTCTGAACTACCAAAAATACATGAGCAGTCTTGATTCTTATGAGCTTAAAACATCTTATAATTTTGTTTCCCTGAAGACAATACTAGAATATATAAATATATTCGCAGTCTAACAGTACTAAAGATTAAACTCATACACTTGCTTTGTGATTATTTAGGAGATAATTTTAAACTGATATCGAAACTGGACACTTGAAAATGGCCTTAGCATAAAGCTTAAAATTTTGCATAATTTTAAAGTAAAAAGGGCTACCTTGATATGGAATGGATTTGTTTGCTAAACATTTCACATCTAATCAAACGAATGGGCTCCTGTAATGTGAACCACAGAGGATGCACACTGTTTCCTGCGCTACATGTGAAAACCCGGAGGAAATTATGGGAAAAAAATCATTTTGGAAGTGACCTTCACTTAATGAAAACAGCATTGTTTTAGAGCACTAGACAGAACAATTAATCTTTCATGAGCACTGGCAATATTTTCAAACAAATGGTGAAATGAAATATTTAGCATGTGAATATGACAGCTTTTTGTTCAACTGCTGTTTTCCTGTGGCAGATTTGAATTTCCATTCTTGATGAATAAAAGCAATGATTTAATTTGTCCTATAGCCTTGCTTTCATCTCTCTTAACAGCTAATAGATGTTGATAACTACGAAAACCAGACTTACAGAAACCTTACACACAACTAGAAAGACATATGCAGAGAGGGAGCCAGCTGCCTCCTCAGAAAAGGGGAAGATTTCTTTCTCACTCCAAAGCTTCAGGGCTAAGAGATGAGCTAAGTCCCTTCTCCCTGACCATGGGAGGTAACTCTAGCTGCTCAGGAAATTCAGATACGATAGCTCTCTTTTCTGCTAATGTGATAAAACACTGACATGTTATAGCCCATCATTTAGGGACCCGGAGAAAGAGCTCAAGTGAGGAACCTACAGGCAGGAAGTGAAGCTGAGACCATGGTGACACTCTTACTGGCTTGATTCCAGGCTCAGTTCAGCTGCCTTTCTTACAGAGCCCAGACTCCAGTGCCTAGGGCTGGTACTGGGCACAGAAGATTGGGCCTTCTCACATCAATTAAAAATCAAGAAAATGGTCCATAGTCATGTGCACAAATCACTCTGTAGTCATGCTTCTTGTTAATATGACAACCAAGAGTTAGGAATCACAACCACAGCAGGGTTTTCTTAGGAGGAAATCCAGTTAAACGATGTTAAAATGAATGGAAGACTCATTTGGCTAAAGTAGGTAATGCACTGGTTAAAATAAGGCATTTGAGTCAGACATGATTTTCAAATTCCTTTATCTCTTGCTAATTAAGTGAGTGATGGATACACACAGACTTATATCTATATGAGCAGTTACATATGCAGATCTGAGCACCCCATCTTTTCCTGTAATGCTTATCATTGCAAAACGAGGCCAAGCAGATAGACTCAGTGTCAGAATCTATAGTGCGCCAAGTCCTGGATTAGATCCCAGCACCATCAGAATGAATTTAATGAGGTCCTGTGTAAGTGACAACACAGCATTTCAGTGGCTATATGATACTATTCTTATTACTCAAGTTCATTGTCTTCATATAACTTTTGCCAGCATCATTGGTGTGTTTTCTTGTATAAAATAATGGGATTCATTGTGACAATTCCATGAAGCAGATATATCATTGTTTTGTTTTATCTCACCCTCCAGTTGGTCCTTTCTTTACTCATAACCTTCTTCTTGTTTCAAGGTCTTTCTTTCCCTTTTAAATGTGGATCCCATATGTGGGAGGAAAGATAAAATGTTTTTTGTTTATTTATTTTTTATTATTTTATTTATTTATTTTTTAGACACGCATTTCCTGTGTAACAGCCCTGGATGTTATGGAACTCACTTTGTAGACCAGGCTGGTCTGGAACTAACAAAGATCTGCCTTCTACTGCCTCTGGGGTGCTGGAACAAAAGGCATGTACCACATCGTCCAGTTTGTTTTCGTTTATGAATGTAGCTTATTCTGCTTAAGAAGATATTTATTTCCATCTGTTCTTTTGCAAATGATGTAATTTAAACTGACTCCCAGAAAAGTTCAGTGTAGACTTTTTGGAAAGAAAACTTTATAATAAACAGTTAAGTATATGAAAACATGTTCAGAACCATGAGAATTTTTTGACCTCACAATAAGATGGCTGTTATCAAAATGGCACATATTAATTAAGTGTTGATGGATAAAGAGAACATTGTGAGCTACTGGAGTGAGCTCTACTGGTGCAGCCACTGGCGAAGCTGTATAGAGACTCCTCTACACATTGGAAATTGAACTGTGCATACTGGCTTGTGATGGTAGTTCCACATATTTTGGAGACTCGAGGAAGGTGGAGGGTATTGCCTGATCACAGAACTAATAGATTATTCGGTGCAATGGAGTGAAATACACCTCAAAACAATTAAATTAAAATCAATGCTGGATCTAGCACTTTCGATACTAGAAAAAAAAACTAAACAAAAGAAATATGTGTATCAGAGTCATCTGCATACCCATTTCTCCATAGCATCTATCTTTTTCACCTGTCTTTCATTATCTATTTTTCACTGATCACAGCTGAAGTTTATGTCTTTCTCTCTTATCATCTATGTCTATCAATTTTCTGTTATCATCTCTGTACCTTCTATTTAACCAGGCTCTTTTATTTATCATCTATTTATCTATCAGTCTATTGTCTGAGTATGTCTGTGGGTCTGTTGTTTTGTAATCAGCAAGGGCCACATTTACAGAATATCACAAATGTGCTTATGAGACCTAATGAATTCTCTAATCCTTTTTTTCACTTCCGGGGAGAGACATCAAGGTCTGCCCCTGTGTGGTTTCTGCTGAAAAACATTTCCTCTATGGACTGATCTGTTCATATGTTCCTGACCTGTGTGTTCAGAGCATCTTTCTTCCCTGTGGGTAAAACTTGGTGAACTTTACCTCACAAGGATTCTAGACTTTTACATGATGACTTCATATTCAGAGCTTCAAATTACTTTGTTTCCTGAGAGGTCCTGTCTCAACATAAAGTTGCAAGTGATTGAAGCATCCAAATTATGGGCATCAACGTCCATGATGGATCCCAGCAGACAATATTTCTTATTCACTATTTGTCTAACCCTTCACAACTGAACACACTTGATTATTATGTGACAAACTTAATTTAGAGGTCCTGTTTCTAATGATGAATGGGTGACAATACATTATTCAAAGTGATTATTAACTATTGCCCTGGAGAATTGTCATTAATAACATCAGAAAATAATAGAAAAGCATGTAGATCCATGCAAATGCACATGCAAGGGTGTGTGGCAGATTATGGAAAGCACTGAGGCAGGATATCACTACAAATTACAGCTTTTCAATCTTTATCTGCAATTTGACTGCTGTTTGGAGAACACTGCCACCTGAAAGGCAGCGTGCTCGAGTGCCCTTTTCTGACATCCCCTGCCAACATTGTCTTTGCTTACACCCTCACTGGCACTTGGCATGAAACCCGAGGGCCCAGAAAGTCTAGAAAGTGCCTGCCTTTAGCTTCTCCCCACCTCTGTTTTTTTCCCTTTGAAGAAATAATTTCCCCTACTGGAGTGATGTGATGTCTTCTGTGGTCGTTGTTCGAATTTCCACAATCATCAATGATGCTAAGCATTGGTCACATTTGCCTTCTTTTGAGAAAGTCTACACAGGTTCTCTCTCAGACTCATGTATTCTCTCTCTCTCTCTCTCTCTCTCTCTCTCTCTCTCTCTCTCTCTCTGTGTCTGTTGTCTCTTCTTGTGTGTGTGTGTGTGTGTGTGTGTGAAGGTCAGAGGACAAATTGTGTGAATTAGATCTTTTCATCCAAAATGTGAGTTTCCGAGATTTAATTCAAGACACATACCTTGGCCTATTGAGCCATGTTGGGGGCCTTGGTACCCATTTTTTTAATTAAAAAATATTTTTAAATAATCTTATTTTACATACCAATTCCAGTACCCTCTCCCTCCTGTCATCCCGGTCGCCCCCCTTCTCACATCTCACCCTCCACTCACGCCTCAGAGAAGGAGAGGCCTCCCATGAGGAGTCACCCATGAGGAGTCAACAATGTCTATCACACCATTTGAGACAGGACCAAGTCCTTCCCTCCTATGTGTACTGAGAGAGGGAGGAGCAATAATATGAGCAAAGGGGTCAAGATCACGATGGGGAAATCCTCAAAAACAGCTGACCTGAGCAGGTGGGATCTCACAGACCCTGGAACCCATTTTTAAGTTGAGTTATTTGCATTGTTCTGTTTTGTAGTCCCATACTGCCTGTTGATACCAGGTCTCGGATGTCCCCCAACTTTATTTTCTTTGTGTATTCATTTATTTTCATCTGTATCATCCTGTATCTGCTGAGTCTTACTGTATTTGTATCACTGGTCTGTCTACTGCTCTTTACTCCTTCATTTCCTTGGAAGTTTCTATATAAACTCTATGGTGACAATGGACTTGAAAGTTCTTCAAGTGCATTCTTTTCTTTTAACTATTTTGTTGTTCACATATGAAAATAATTTTGGAATATTATTTCTTATTTTTAAAATTATGTTTCTGTTGAAGTTATCCAGTTGAGATTTAGATGAAGTAATTCCATATTCATGTTATATTTTTAATGATTCAGTCAAGTATATGCATTTGTATTATATGATGTGTTTTGACATTTTTATACATGGAGAGTTTGTTAAGGCAAGCCTATTATCATACTGATCACTTCACATTTTTGTCATCCTTTCTTGTAATTCGTGTTGAACAGAGATCCTAATCATTGGCTGTTTTCAAGAATAAAAGACATATAATTATTAATTTTAGTATGATAGCATCTAGTGTCATTGAAGAACAGAAGCCTAGAATTTTCTTTATTGTCAAGTTGATGAGCCCATTTTACTGATTTAAAAATCCATACAGTTGTCACATCATGCTCTATTCTTATTGCATGATGGTTATGATCAAACAGTTTTACAAGGTTTATGATCAGACTTTATTCTGCCGAAAGTTTTGTGAGGAGTCAATCCTTCCAATAAATGCATGAACAATATAAAACCTTAAATAAGAGAAAAGATTTAAATTTGGCAGGTCCTCAAGCCAAGACATACAGCTCTGGACTCACTTCACTACAAGCTATTTGCATGATGAAATACCCTCATTTGAATATCACAGTGTAATGGCAATTAAGTATTGTGGCATGACTGTGTAACTGAATACTATTCAACTGATATCTTTTAGATCTGTTGCACATGAATGTTTAGTACGAGCGCATTCTTAACAGAATCACACTTGCACATTTACTTCTAATGATGCTTATATTTACATAGCCAGAAAGGTTAGTTATATTAATTTGTTAATTCTTATGACTTTAACTTTTCATTAAGTGGATTTGGCAATTTCCAATAAAATTTACAGAAAGGTATCTTGTTGGTGGAAATTCTCCCGTGTATTGAATGTAATTAGTGAATCTTAGGGAAGATTCAATGAATAATTCAGAGACTCATACACTAAATAATTACTTCAATTAAATAAATCCTAAAAATCTTTAATTTTAGTGGCATTTACTTATTGGATAAATACATTGAATTATTTGTTATTATGAGCTAAGGCTTCCATCTATTGGATATCTTTTGTTAGCTCACAAACTCAATAAAATGCCTTACAAAAGCAGCCCAGCAATTTGGCAAAACATATTATTAATATTCAAAATTTACAAAAGCCACATAATTGTGCCAGGCTTTGACTGCGATTTTACTCTCTTAAAATACATTTTCAAAGCAATGTAGCTACTAGGAGAGTCTATTTTTAAAATAAAGTTTCACTCTAGTAGAATAAAAACACTTGAAATCTATTTTTTCAGTGTCCTTATTAGGGTGATGTTCTGGTAGGTGATCATATCTGCAATGTGTCTGAGGTCAAATATTCCCTGGTACTTTGCTGTCATTCATCATTATCCCTTCTCCTTCCTGCAAATACATGTGTAAAAGTCATTTTCCTAAACCCAAAGATTCAGCCAGGATTACTTTCCTTTTAGTTCTGGAGATACCAAGATGTAAAATCACAGACACATTCTTAAGGGGCTAGAATTATACTTAATGTAGTTAAAGATTTTTTAAAAAAGGTGAAAAAACTGAATAGGAACAGCATGATTGAATGGCCGCAGTGCTTGCTAACACAATGTACTTTACATTTCAAAATGTCTACCAATTACACTTTTATTTGTTCAGTGGAATTCAACAAGACATTTGGTGCATACAAAGAATGGTTTAGCCTTTATTCATATACTTTAAATCCTACAGACCATCACTTTTAGTATCACTGAAATGAACTCATTTTCTACACCATTTAGCAAAAGCATTCTCCCTTTGTGGAACCCAAGCATGTCAGAATATCTCGTGTCTGAAGACTGGAAAGCACTAAATGATATTAGTACAGAAAACATATCTGGATCCTTCAGAGGACATTCTACTAGCAACAGAAATTGGAAGCTGACGTCATGTTTAGTTCTTCTTAAGTTAGCATGTTCCATGCACTTTCAAAGCCTATCATTCTATTTTGATTTCTGTTGCTGTGATAAAACACACTTTCCAAAAGCAATTTGGAAAAGGAAAGTGTTTATTTCAGCTTACAGACTAGAGTCCAGACCTGCTTGCTATTCCACACACATTACCTCTTACCACCAAACACACTCACAGTCTAGGGATTATAGCAGAAATCATGAAGTAATAGTGATTTCTAGCTTTCAGGCTCAGGGATGGTGCTGGCTATAGTAGGATGAGCCCTCATACATAACTTAGCAATCAAAGTCATATTACCCAAATGAGTCTCACTTCTCAGATGAGTTTAGGCTTTGTAAAGTTAAAGCAAACTAGATTATCTGTCCTATTTAGATCAGACTGCTGTATGTGAGTATAATTACAAGTGTGCATTTGTTGATGTCTTGTTTATTTTTGCCAAGCTGAGCAAGATCCATTTGGAGAATTTTGCATGTGCTTATAGTAAAAGTTTTGTCTGAGACAACTCGTTAATCAGAGCTTTCCTTAGGAGCCAAAAGTCTCAGCGTCTTCAGTCATTTGCTCCTTTATATGGAACACCCACATATTCAGAAATCAACCTTCCAAATTCAGCTACTGGTGAGTAAATCCTATTTACCTTGCTGGAATCTCTCCCATTGAAAATGAACTCTTAACAATTTCTTGTTAGAGTTGTCTTGGTGAACCATTAGCTATCAGCCTGTTTATGGCTTAAAACCACTAAGCTATGAATTTGGACTATAAATTTTTTTTTTACTTTATGACTATCTACTTTATAAAGGAGCAAAGCATTTTCACACATGCTTAGTAATCTCCATAGTACACAGGATTAGACATTACAATCAGGTCAAAAACTCTGAACCTGTCTTTAGGGCACTCTTCATACGGGAGCGCTGTTCAAAGTTACAAGCTCATGTGACTGCTCATCCAGAAGACAGGATGTGAGGTGCTTCCCTCAGTGTGCTAAGGAAGGTATTAGAAACAAGCAACCCAACAGTTAGCTGCGGGATTGGTCAATGCCATTCTGTCTTCTCACCGTTCTGGGCCTGGAAGCCCGTGAGCAGCCTGGTCTCACTCTGCTATTAGATGATGCCATGCACTGTCCTCACAGAGATGGGCTCAGAGCAGGGACTGGAGGCAATCATAGCAACACATTGACAAGACTCTCAGGCCACAGTGGAGACAAAAGTCTCAGCAGAAAGTGTTTAAAGTCACACATGAGGAACGAGAGGACAGCGTGTGTCCTTCTGCACCATCTCCTTGCAACACTTTTCCTTAACTGAAGAAATGAATCTCAGTATGTGGATTTATAAAGTAAGTCTCCCCGTGGAGTGTGTGTGTGTGTGTGTGTGTGTGTGTGTGTGTGTGTGTGTGTGTGTGTGTGTGTGTGTATGGGGGGGGAATGGGAGAGAGGGAGGGAGGGAGAGGAAACTGGGATCGATATGTAAAATAACAAAAATAAATAAATAAAAAATAAATTTCTTTAGCTGAACCATGAGAAAATGGGAAAATTGTATCTGATGAGTGAGAAACAGCTATGTGGCTCTAAAATGATCCCTTGTCAGCTGAGCACAGCTGCTTCTGGTTCTGTCTCGTCTTTAAGAAAAGCAGTTGAAGTGTCAATTCACTTGAGTTTGACATAAGATTTGTATTTTAAGTCTATTTTCTGTGCTCTCATTCAGGGTAGAGATGCATCTGCCTCTGTTCTGGTGGCTGAGAAGTCAGAGGGCATTGAAAAAGCAAGAGCATTACATCAGGAATCAGGCTGAGTTAGCCAGAGAGCCCGGGAAAGAAGGGTACAAAGGCTGAACTAATCTCGTAAGGACAAAATCTCATGAAAATTTTCCTACTGCAGAGGGAATCAATCCTCTTCTAGAAAGAAACAATCATATGTCCTCTATAAAGACATACTTTATCATTGAAAGCCATACCTTCAAATACCACTGTAATTGAAGCTTGAGGAGACAAACCAGATGCAGACCATAGCATTGATGAACGGAGATCCCAGAACACCTTGGGATGGATGACTGACTGCCCTGCAGAAGATACTTGGATGAGAAACGATGCCCTTCCTCTAATACTGGAGAGTTTGTTCCTTGTATTGTGTTATCCGGAAGGTGACAATTTGCCCAGTGGGTGACCCAAGGGAAGTTGTAAAGAAGACTACTATAATAATGGTAGTTATCCATCACGTTAATGCACTTCACTATAACAAAGACGTTTCAGTTCTGCCAGGTAAGAGGGAGCCCAGCAGCTACTCGTAGAATAAAAACAACATAGTGATAAATCAATCACTGAGTCGATATGAAAAATGAGATTTTAAAATAGACTGCTACCCCTGCTATGACACATTGTAAATAGTCAGTGTTCACTAAGCAAATTTTTACTGAATTTCTTCTAAAATACTGCTCATATTTTTATTCACTAAAGAACATCTGAGTGGCTTTCCACATAGCTGTCACTCAGCCATACCACAGCTTTACATAAGTAAAAGGCCACTTCTCAAGGTCCCAGATGGTATTAACTTCTTAGCATTTAAAAATAACATCAGCTCAAAATTTAATATTTTTTTTAAAAAAGCTTGTGATCTTGTGTTTATGAATCTCGGTGGTGGGGGTATGTCTGGGAGTTCAATTTACCATTTTCATATGCAACTCGCATTTTTTCAAGAATACTTCAAGCTACACACCAAATAAAAATGTACAATGTAGGCATTCTGTAATAAGGAAATAATAGTCAATTCAATTCCCCTATTTTGCCATTGAGAAAAAAATATCATATTTTCTTATATAAACAATATACAGGATTTGATTAAAAACATAAATTTTCAAGCTTTGTCTTTAGTTATTGTATTGGTACTTGTTTAGCTCCATAAAGTCAGTCAGGGCTTGTAATTTATTGGCATTTAAAAAGTTTATTTCATTATGCAAAATAAGCTTTCTCCTCTCTTTTATTATAAGTCAAATAATTTAAATATATCTTTATAACTATCAGTAACAAATCTAAAGAATGCAAAGTTAAACATTATTATATGTGAGAGCCATTACTGACTGATGTGAGTAATGTGGATGATATCTGCTAATGTAAAACATAAACATGACTATGTCTATATAAGGATGGTGTGGTCATACAGAAAAGCTCCTGTTGAAGAGTCAACAGTCTGGTGTAGCAGTGAACATTCAACTGAATATGTGGTTACTCATGATGGCCTTACAGAAGTGAGCGGGGAAAGATGGAGAGGAGGGGACAGGCAATGAGCTGACTACCATTTTGAATGCCAGTGCATTAAGTAGCCATTTTAAACACTCTAAAGTAGTCCTACCTCAGAGCAATTCATCTTAGGGGTCACAGTCTATTTTAAGATGCTTAATAGAATTACACGTATTGTCTTTAAAACTGCTCAGTAGGAAAACAAAAAGCTATTGCCTTTTTGTTATACCAGTGACAGATTCCACTAAGCTAAATGTGTGGTCTGAATTGATGCATGTATTTATTCCAAGGATGCAATGACTTTAGTAATGTAGTAACTATAGCACTTGAGCTATGGAGAAAAGGCATGACTGAATAAATGCCCTTTCGCTGTGTATTTCACGGTTAGGACAGAAAATAAAATATTCCATAATCTGTGGAATGGTCTATGTTCTCATTAGATGCAGTCCTGATGTGCTGTAACAAAAGGGCCCAACACATGAGTAAATGAACTATAAGGAAGATGATCTTATTATCTAAAATGGAATTTTATTAGAAACACTGGTAGAAAACACTGTTTACTTCAGTATTACAGTTTATAACAGTAGACACAATGATAACACTATTCGTTAGCATATGAATAATAGTGTGACAAAATTATGATTTGTCAAATGTCTTCACAAATGCTCACATCCGACTGATACCCAAAGCAACCTTCTGTACTGCAAATGGAAGATATTATTCTAGGGATCTCATGAATGGAAATGTAACACTTGTCTATAGTAGTTAACATATGAGTCACCTGCCTATACAATATGAATTCATTAGTCCAGATGCCCTCCCAAATCATGAAGCATAGCTAGAAATTGTGGGAATTTAATTCACATAAAAGTATGAGGAAAATCATATTACATGATACACAAAGGTGAGATTTCCAAACATGCTACGTCTATTTTATACAAAAGAAAATTTTTTAATCAAATTAGTGCATTAAGGAAGTTTGCATTATTTTACCTGATCCGACTTCATTTATAAGTGAGTCACATTCTCTTCTCTTTGTTGAATTTCCCCCAGGTTCTCAACTTTGTAGACACTCTTCAATTACAACTTTTCTTCACCAATACAACAATACATATTATTGATTTTATACCCAAAGGTCATAGTTAATACTCTCAGTACCAATCTGAGACAGGTTTAAATATTGACACATGACATCAGCTCTAAATCCTCTGTGCTTTTATAACTAGGACAAGCAATACTTTATTTTATGATGTAGTATACTGCACCCATCTGCTGCTTGACTGTGGTCGTGCAAAGGGACCTTGTCTCATGAATCCCCAGATCAAGCCCTCCTGGAAATACAAGTAGATAAACTACTGTTTGAATCTTCTCTCTACTGTTATGATAAAACACTGGCCAATGACCAAAAGCATCTTAGGAGAAGCACTTTTAATTTAGGTAACAGCCTACCACAGAGGGAAGTCAGGCCAAGGGTTCAAGTAGGAAAATGAATCAAAACCCGTGAAAAAATGCTGCTTACTGGCTCACTCACCTCTCCTTAGCTAACTTTCTTGTATAGCCCAGGGCTGTATGTCCAGGGGATGATGGTAATTACAATGGCTTAGGGACCCTGAATCAATTAACAATCAAGACAGATGGATATCCTCACAGGCCAATCTGATTTCAGCAATCCTGCAGTTGTGATGTCTTTCCCACATGGCTCTAGGTTGTGTCAGAGTGACAGTTAAAACTAACTAGGATACCTATACAGAAACTGAAACATAAGGGTAGTGTAAGGGGACAACAGGGTGGACATTATTTGGTTAGTTTCAGAATCAAGTAGAGGACTTTGTCCATCAACCCAAGTTCTACATTTGGAATCACTGCCAAATGTCCCAAGTCCCCTTTCAGACACCGAATGGACCACGGGATGCCGAATGTTTGCTGCTGTCTTGGATCCACCGTTTTCAGTGACTGTATTAACAGGTGGATTGTGGAAAGACTCAGGGACACCCAGCACCCTCATTCATGGGTCTCTTTCCAAAAGCCACACAGGAGCTTGCTCCATATTACCATGCGTGGCATTTTAAAACTCAATGCTAGATGCTTCCCAGAGAGGATTGCTTCCTCTCCTTCAGGCTCAGACAACCATCTCCTCAGCCACCAAAATACATTTCCAAATGAAGTATTCAATCTAAATTTCATATGAACCTTCTGGCCCAAGATCTTAGGCATACAAAATAAGACATTCAACATCAGCACAGCCAGGCAAAGACTGTGGCCATTCATACACACTCACACCATACAGATATCTCGGAAAGCTCACTTTCTCTTCCAGAAGCCAGAGGATACTCCAAGGCCAATGTTGAAAGAAGTTCTTTCTTTAGAACATTAGAGGCTGTAAGGGTGCAGAGCATGGGCTGGTTTGGTGGCAGAGGACAGGGAAGGAGTTGGAAGGAAGAAAAGAAAAAGGAAGTCAGGAAATGACAATCATATTTTAACTAAAGGAAAGAAAGGAAGGAGAAAAGGAAGGGAGAGAGGAATGGAGGGGAAAAGAAATTCCTCAATCCTTATATCCCTTGACCTTCAGTGATTCAGACACCACTGTACAATACAGCCTATTTTAGCTTCTGTGAGTTGCCTTCATGGGCATCTCATCTCATAGTGGAAACTTTAGAGAAGCACACACTGTTTGGCTCGTTTTCTTATAATTGTCATTAAGGGAACAATGGTCAGGTTTATGAGTTCCCTGCAGTATCATCAAGGCTATTCTTATGCCATAATTTGTCAAGCTTCCAGCTAAAGATATTCTACCTGAGAAACCTCGACAGAGGCAAATAAATCTCTGTACAGGGATCTTGGGGTCAATCATGAAGAATAGGACAAACATATTTAATAAAACATGTCCCACGACCAACATTTCACCATCAAATTGACAGAAAGTCCTTCTAGCTAGTATTAACAGAGCCAAGCAATGCTGGACCACTGAAGACTACATGACGCACTGCCTTTCAGATGTTAAAAAGAACAACCATTTTGACACCACAAATCTATTCTAGGAGTTCTTTTTTTGGGGTAAAGGCCATGAATGTATTCACAATCATGGAAAGATTCAACCTGCTCACAGTGAAGAGTGGATGGACAGTCTTCAGCTGGGAAAATTCGAATCCATACAGTGGAAATAAAGCATGGGCTGTAAACGGGCTTGCTGCTCTCATAAGAGACAGAGTTCAGCTCCCAGAACCCAGATCCAGTGCTCTCAAAAGCTTGTAACTCCAGATCCAGGGGGTCAGATGTCCTCTTCTGGCTTGCATGATAATTTGTGCTCACACAAACATACTTACACACAGACACACACACATGTACGCACACACATGTAAATAGACATAAAATATATAAATAAATATAAAAGCTATGAAAACACTCAAGGAATAATATTGCTGTTCAGCTTGGTTTGAAATAATAAATGTGTGTGTGTGTGTGTGTGTGTGTTACATTTATGTATACACAAGTACACATACATATTTACAAAATTAAGAAAGTAATATTTCTAATCAGGCATGGAAGAAAATGCCTTTAACTACTTTTAATCTGGGAGGCAGAGGCAGGTAGATTTCTGTGAGTTTTAATCCAACCTGATTTATCTACTGAGTTCCAGGCAAGCTGGGGCTACATAGTAAGATCCTATGTTAAAACAAACAAACGCAGAATGAATAAATAAATAACCAATTTTAAAACATCAAAACATTATTAAGTTATCTTTGGTGAAACCGTGTTAAGACCTGAAGGTTTAATTAATTGGGAACTAAATCTTGGATAAAAGAGAAGACAAAGCCTATGCCACATATCTGCATTAAAATACTGTTGATGGGAGATGTCATTCTGTAAACATGTTTCTCTTATTGGTTAATGATTAAAGCACTGTTGGCCAATAGGGGAGCAAGATGGGCGGGAAAACATGTTCGATCGTAATATATTGTGGTTTTCCTGATGATTTACTAGAGGTAAAGGAGAGGTGACTATTTGTGGAGTAAGATAGTTATAAAGAATTCAATGAATACACTAAAGTAATAACCCTAAAGCATTAAACTTGTTAAGTGTCTTCATGAAAATGGCTTAAAATGTTTAATTTAGGAAGTTTAGGGACTGCACTGTAAGTGTTCTCTCTAAATTCAAAGCCACAATCATTTCTTTCCATTTGGAAACAATTTATTTTTCTTAATAAGAAAGGATATAAAAGGGGAGAATGTCATACAACTTCCTAATTGGCCACTAGTAGTTACTACATCAGCACATGCATCTGTCTTTAAAATTAGTATAGTTTGTGAGTGGTGGTGGCACACACATTTAAGCCCAGCTCTTGGGAGGCAGAAGCAGGCAGATGAGTTCAAGGCCAGCGTGGTCTACAGAGCAAGTTCCAGGATATCCAGGGCTATACGAAAATTCTGTCTATTGTAAAAACAAATGAAAAGAGACAAAGATTAATCTCAGACATGAAACACTCCAGAGCGAGAATCTTTACCACAGATTTTCAAGAGTGTTAATAGAACCTGAACATAAGGTCCCAGAAGGAATCTGAGTTGTGGTTTTGTTGGCTCCACACAACATTTGTGATGGGAGGTGCCATTCTGTAAATATGTTTCTCTTATTAGTTAATGATAAAGCACTGTTGGCAAATAGGAAGGCAAGATAGATGGGACAAGGAGACAAGGAGGATTCTGGGAATTGTAGTAGAGGAGTCAAGATGTAGGGACTTGAGAGAAGAGGTCCAGACTGTCTCTCAGGCAAGATAAGACCACGTTACTATGTTGTAGTTAAAACCCTTCTTTTCTTTTAGACAGAAAAGGGGAGATGATGGGAGATGTCATTCTGTAAATGTTTATCTTATTGGTTAATGAATAAAGCACTGTTGGCCAATAGGAAAACAAGATAGGCGGGACTAGGAGAAAAGGAGGATGTGGGAAGTAGTAGGGAGGAGTTTCAAGATGTAGGACCAACAGAGTAGAACGCTGAGCCCTCTCTCTGGTAAGATAAGGCCACGTGGAAATACTTAGATTAATAGAAATGGGTTAATATTTAAGACAGAGCTAGCCAATAAAAATGCTTGTAACAGGCCAACAGCATTATATCTAATACATTGTCTCTGTGTGTTATTTGGGGCTGATGCTGCTCTGAGACCAGGCTGGTAGGAAAACATTTTGTAATACATTTATCTTTAATTATATTATATTATGTTATAATACAATTATATTATATGGCTTAAATTATATTATAGCCATTTTATATGTCCCTGAAGAACATACTTACATGTCTGTTCTCTTGCTTATAGGAATGTTAATTTAAAGGGCCAAAATAATGCAATAGTTTTGTCTAGTCATAGTAAACTTGTCATAAACCAAGAAGAAAAAGTAATACAAGGTAAGTATATGGTTTTCATGTGACTAGACCAGGCTTCTCTGTCCTAGGAAAGGAACATAACTTTTTAAATTTTCCAACCCCTCCTTACACATCTAATTGTCTTTGCCTGTTCAGTGATGCAGCCCTTGCCTTGGCTCCAACAATATATCTTTGTTCTTATGCCAGAAACACTTTTTCTTTTCAAAATTGCTACTGTTTCCTGTTTTACACCTTCATATGGAATTATTGGATTCATGTCTCACCACCCCTATCATCTTGGGTCCTTAAGACAGAATCCCCATATTTATCCTGCTCTGCACATCAAACCTGGTTCCTGACATCATACGTGGGCCTGGATGCTTACACTCATGAGTCTGCCAGCAATGTCATTTGCAGCACAGCCCTCAAGGAAGGCGGGGAAGGTGAAGAGAGAATACCAAGCTGCCTGACATCATCACAGCTGTACTCCAGGAAAAGTGATCCAGCTCTGAGGCACAGCAAGGGGAAAGTGGAAGGCTGTTTTGTTTCTCTTTGAGAGTCATGGTAAAAGATACCAAGTTACAGAGGTAGCACCGGTTAAAGGCGTGAAGGAGACCAGTCTACACTGTAGCAGTGAAAGAGAAACAGTGTTGACTGTGCATGTACAGTTCTGTACAGGAAGAGCTCCTGGTTCCCATACACTCCACTGATCCACTTTATACCTGCACTCAAAACTGTTAAAAAAAAGATGCGACTTTCAGTGTCACACATTTCACACATGAATGCACACTATTTCTAAATTGGTTACTTTGTACTACCAACAAAAAATTTTGAGAACACCAGCCTTACACTTAGGACCAAGAATATTATAAATAATTTTCAAAGCCATAAAATTGGTCATACTGCCTCTGGAAGCACAACTTGAGGACAATTTAAATTGATTATAATGCATTATTCATATAAATGTATACATGAATACACACACACACACACACATATATATATATATATATATGTATATGAAAAACAATTTTCATTGTTTTTATTATGTTTAGATTTGTTATAGGTCTGTTGTTTTCCTTTTTAGTGACATTTTTCCTCTGGTTTGTACATTAAAGCAAATTCAGCCTTAAAATGATTTGGAAATTATTCACTCCTTCAAATCTTTCAAATTTCTAGAACAATTTGTGCCAAGATTGCTTACTCAGTAAGTTCATCTCATCCTGGAAATTTTTTCTCTGATAAGTTTTACATATTTATGGTGTTTAGAAGAAATAAATAGATCTGAAAGATTGTCAAATAGTAATGAATAAGAGAGTGCCAAGAGAGAGGGGAAGACAGATAAATATGGACTGCTTGTTTGGGCTGTCAATTAATTTTTTTTCCTTCCTTCCTTTCTCTCTTCCTTTCTGTTTTGTGTTTTGCTTTTTTGTTTTGTTTGGTTTGGTTTGGTTTGGTTTCTCTGTGTAGCTCTGGCTGTCCTGGAACTTCCTTTGTAGACCAAGCTGTCCTTGAACTAACAAAGAACTCACTCTGTCTCCCAAATGCTGTGTTTAACTCTGTGCACCACCACTGACAGTCCTATCAATTTCTTTTAAAGAGATTTTCATTATTTATTCCATTGAAGTTGATAGAAGAATCGAAACCCGAAATTTTCCTCTACAATAGAGTGAAAACTAAGGAACAATGAGAGCATTTTCACATTTTATAAGTTGCTGATTTGTAACAGGACCTATGACACCTCTTTCTTGTGTGTGTGTGTGTGTGTGTGTGTGTGTGTGTGTGTGTGTGTGTGTGTGTGTTTGCGCGCACGCGTGTGCGTGTGCGTGTAAGCATGCATGAGTAAGCATGGATGTGTATGTTTGTGCATGTGTGCATGAATGAGTGTGCATGTTTGTTCTTGTGCCATAAAGACAAGAAGATGGCACTTAGACTCCCTGAAGTTAGAGTTCTGTGTGGCTGTGGGCTCCTCATGAGGGATCTAGAACTAGAATTTGATTCTCTTTCTCCATCTATCTCTCTATCTATTTTTTTTTGTGTGTGTGTGTGTGTGTGTGTGTGTGTGTGTGTGTGTGTGTGTACTTGTTTCAATAACCATAGAGGCCAGAAGAAGGCATTAGATGCCCTGGAATTAGAGTTCTATGTGGCTGTGGACTCCTCAGGAATGTTCCAGGAACTAGAATCTGGTTCTGTGCCAAATGAATGAACAAGAGCTGTTAATGACTGAGACATCCCTCCAGCTCCTCATTCCTGCTCAATCATAAAGTCTAGATTTATAGCCCTACAATTTAAAATGTAAGGTAGAAAATACAGATGGTGGGGTTTACAGACCACAGGGTAAGTCCGGATGCTTTATCTACAGCGTGTTTATAAGCAGAGACAACCTTCTGCCGTGTTCCATCAGGTGAAACAATTTCTGCTAAAGGCCAGTTTGGATTCTACCACCAACACTGCCTGCATCCACTGTCACTGCCCATTGCTCCAGTAAAACTTCCATTGAGAGTTGAACTACAAGATAAAGGTAATAGGAAATGGAAGTATGTGGTTAATAGAATCCTCCTTTGATGCTCAGAACGAAGCTGGATGGCACAGCGCTGGCGTTGCGTGGACGAAACCCTGGCTTGATTACAAACGGAAAACACGTGGTAAGAATTGCCTCTGTACAAAGAATTGACCTGTGCCGTCCCTCTGCTGCTCTCACTTAGTCAGCTACAGACACAGACAGCAAGGAATGAGACTGGGGTGAGCCTGTTACTCCCTCTCCTTGTTTGCTTATTGAAAGAAATGAGCCCAGCCTCTAGCAATGCATCAGTATATATACTTAGTGTATGAATGGACTTTGGGAGCCCATCCCACATAGAGGGACACTCCCTCAGCCTAGACACATACGGGAGGGCCTAGGCTCTGCCCCAAATGATATAACAGACTTTGAAGATCCCCATGGAAGCCTCACCCTCCCTGGGGAGCAGAAAGGGGATGGGATGGGGTTTGGCGGGGGTGATAGGGGAGGATGGGAAGGTGAGGGAGCTGGGATCGACATGTGAAACAACCTTGTTTTAAATTTAAAGTTAAAAACGAAAAAAACAAATGGGCTCGGGCTCCACACATTTTGAATGAGACAACAGTGGGCACACAGGAAGTCCTTCATTTTTTATTCTTTTCACCTACTCACCTAGTGGATGTCATTGGGATACCCGGGCCTATATTGGAGATTAATAATGGATGAAGCAAATCCACTGCTCTCTTGCTGCTAAAATAAGATTACAACGAGGAATCAAATGTTTAACTGACTAAATACCAGTGGTGCTGAGTGAAGGTGTGGAATACAGCATGCAGTAGAGTGTGTGGAAAAACAGATCCTGGTGACTCACTCAGTTGAGGGATGAAGTGCACAGAGAAGGGGGAAGCATAAATCCCACCCTCAGTGTCATTGGCCATCAAATACTGCTATTCACAACTTGCTAGAAATTGTTTTGAAAACTTGATCGGATTGACTCAAGAGATGAGCTTGTTGGTAGCTAACCTTTTCTGGGACTGAGACATCTACCACATGCCAATTCTCACTTCAAAGTGGTAGCAGTGTCTGCTTACATTAATGTAAGTGTCTGCTTACATTAATATATAGTTGCATGGTTTTAGAATGTGTTTGTGGTTATTATCACAATATAGCATGGAAAACATATATTATTCCATAAAATATTCAAAAACACAAAAGTCCAGGCAATTTAAGGTATGATTTAAATTATACAGAGCAATTATAGACATGTCAATGAATCTTGGTGTTACTAAAGACAAGGAAAGCAACACTTGATCCTCAATGGCTACCATGCCAGGACTTTATTTCAGCTGCCTATAGCATGCTCACAACGCATCTGCAAGCTGGCATTTTACAAATGGAAACGGGCTAAGGGAGGTCATGCTAAAAAGTTTATATTGAGGACAGGACAGGATATGCAAAGTTTAACTGCAAACTTGGTGAACCACAGGCACAATTCCCATTTCCTTTAAAAGCTATACATCTTTAAATGGTGAAAAACAAAGCTGTTTCTTTAAGGTTGTATGGAAGATGACTGTCAGCGGGAATTAAGTATCTACCCACGGAGATGCTTTTTTCCAGATCCTGTAAGTGCAGAGGAACATGACCACAAATAGTTCTGAGAAATCTTTATAATAACAGAACTTCTCTCATGCAGAGAAAACACTGCCACTTAAAATGGAATCTCACATTGCAACAGATCCTTGTCATTTTTCAATTAAAGAGTGCTTTAAAGGTAGTTTCTCTTGAACCCCTGAGATAATCCTTATGAAGTTACTGCAGGTTTGAAGTCATGGGACCGAAGCTGTTATACATGTGATGAAATGTCTTGGTAAAATATTTCATATTAGACTTACATGTGGATGCTGCACTGATTTGTGTTTGCTATATTGCTCATAAATAATACCATATTTTAACAGTTTTACATATGAAATGACCTGTCATGGATGGACTTTCTGCATTCTACATAAAATACTTTGGAGGCCAGTGTCTAACATCACACATCTACAATCACAGCACTTAAATGCAAAGTCAAGGGGATTTCTTTAAATCCCAGGCCAGCCTGTGTTGCACAGTAACAGTCTAGATAGGTGCCTTGCATGGGTGAATATCTTTAAATAAATCACTCACAATATTTTGGATTTAGAGAATTTCAGATTTTGTGTTTTAATTTTAGCATCGATCAGCCCATGGACTAGTTTCGAGCCCAATGAGCATGAGGACACAAGAGGGTAAGACAGAAGCCAGAGGATAAGACCCGTGATGGTGGGTTACAGAGCTGACCAGATGATGTAGAGCTTGACTTTAGTGAAACATCACATGAAGAGAAGTGCCAAGTCATCCATTTGGAAACATTGACTTGCTTCAAAACTAATTGCTTAATTGATAACATAGCTACAATATTTTCAGAGAAAACCTAAAAGATTTTTATTGACTGGCTTTGACCTCTGATACAATGGAAGGGATTCCTGCTTCTGGGTTAAAACAACCCATGCAAAGCATTATGAAGACACACAAACGATGCAGGTAAAATACAATTTGAGGGACTAAGAAGACATGTTGGTATGTTTGACATTAGAACTTTCCAGACACTCTTCCCTAATTTTTCAGCTTTCCTCTGAGTTTGTTAAAAATCTGAAAGGTGATATGTGGAATTACAAGGTTAATAATAGTAGGATTTATGAGTCCATAAGGATATAAGTTTAAACCCAGAAGAATTGGTAGGTTGTGTGTCTTTCTAAACTCACAGGAAATAAATGAAGGTTATTAGAATTGTGTCCATGTTAAAAATGTTAGGTAAATCCTAACACACAGACACAGAGCTCACAAGGTATGGGGCAGGTGAGCAGGTTCGGGGGTGGTGCGAGAAGAAAGAGAGACTATGAATACTATTAGGAAACAAAAATTACCAAATAATGTCCATCCTCAAGGTAAGGTAACAGGTGATAGAAGAAACCACAAGTACAATATCCGCCAAGGAATAAGGAGTAACCCTCCTCACAGGAGAAGATAAAGTTCCATTGTGTCGTGCAACGTTACATTAGGGCAGATAGATTTTTACTGGAGTGAGAAAGGTAAGGGAAGAAGCAGACTAGACATTAAGACGGGGAGGGGGTTGCTGAAACCATCTCAGCAGTGGGAGGGCTGCAGAGGAACTGCAGAGAGGGTAAAGAAAAGCATTCCACACAGAGGAATGAGACAAGCTGGGAGCACCAGGTTTTGGGTGGTTACTGGGGTTAGCAGGGATGTCAGCAGGTTGAATTCATCATGAAGGTCCCTTAGAGGGGGTCAATGACGCACCCTAATTATAGCATCCTTTCTGGAACTGGTCTCTTAGACAGATTGCAATGGACATTTGCACAGCCAAGGAGGAAGAGGGGGAGTCTTGCCAAAATATTCATATTTTAAAGCATTCTGTTCTCAAACCTGTTAAGAGTAAGGCTGCTGCCAAGCAATTAAAGCGTTTCTTGAGGACTGAAAGTTAGAATGTAGTTGCTATATGTGTGTGTTATGCATATTTTGAAATATTTTGGCTAAAATATTTTAAATATTCTTGTGTTAGACAACAGAATTTTTCTTAAGAATAATTTTCTGCTTTTTTAAAATACTACTGTGAAATATGAAAATGATACATGTTCAGCACTTGATAATACTTTCTGATAATTTGGTTCAATGTTTCTTGGCAAAAAAAAATATGCCATCTTCCTTCCTACTTTCAGTCTTTCTGTTTTCTCATTATATGAATTCAACTAAAAGAAATCTGCTCTCCCAGGATCCAAACTCAGACACTAACAATGAAAAGAACTAAAGAGTACAGTTTATATGAACTGTATCTGAGAGTCTCCCATTATTGTCAGAGATACATCTTCATCAGTACCTTCAACAGGTCCAGGTACAGCCCGTATAAACATTTATCACCAAGTATATCCCCTCCTAATTATATTTAATGCATAGGTAATGCTGACTTTTATAGTAAATGCTTTATATGTATCTTCAAGCCTTTCTACACTTGCAGAGAATGAGATGAGATATTATCAGTTAACGTTGGTCAATCGTTGGTTAATATCTTCTGTGAAAATCAAATGTAGTTGCTAGACAAAGCCTTCCAGCAGAGACTGCATTAAATGCGAAAGGAAGTCATGAAAACCAGAAACAGGAGTGTGAAGATATTACTCACTGATGGATTCATTTGGAAGAACTTCATAAGCCATAATCTATAAAATGAAGAGAAATACAGGGGTAAGGAGAGCAGAGGGAAGGGCTGGGGAGGTCGGAGAGACAGGAATGCGTGGGGAGAGCAGACAGACAGCTTGGGACACTGGTAAACTGAGCTCAAGCAAGTTCTAAAGCTGCAGAGCTGATCAGGAGGTTGTCAAGCCAGTGCTTCCAACCCCTGCAGCAGCTCCCAGCCATCACTTCACCCCCTCAGCTCCACCTAATGCTGGGTACAGCCCTGATTGTACCCATTTGTGAAGAAGGGTTTCTACTCTGGACCCATTGGAGACATGTTTGCTCTGTGATATCTCATTTTGAACTCTGTGAACCTCAACAGATTGTTTTGCGCGCCCCCCTCCAAAGAAAGCACAGAAAAAAAGTGGAATTTTGCAGTACGGAAAATAAAAATCATGAAAATTGTATAAATCACGCTTTGTCTCTATTTTTCTTACTATATCCTACAGTTGCACTTTGTGAAAAATTGATAAATGAAGGACTAACTAGAATTTACCAACAATTGGACAGATGAGCCAGAGTTACTGTAGTCCTGACATGTACAGACAGTACCAGCAAGAGAACTCTTAGCTTAGTAGTTACGTAGGTCACATTAAAACGCAAGCAGACACTTCAAGTAGAGACAGGAGCATAGGGACATCGTGAAGGATGATGGGAGGAGTGGAGAAAGACGCTACTGAGTGAGGACAGGGCTCCCGCCTCACAACCCTCTGAGATGCATTCTCTGCTCTGATGTCCTTAAACCCGAGGGGAGGTCTCAGTCACCTGTCCTGTCTCTTGCTGCTCACATAATTAGAAGGCTTATCCCTTTATTTGTAAAACATCTGCCTTTGAAGCCAAATGTACACTGTATGGTAAAATGCTGACAAACTTCCTACCAACGTTCCGAAGGCAGCAGGAGGCACACACGTCTTCCTGTCTATCACTGACAAGATGCTACAGGCAGAGCAAGGGAAAACATCATGTATTTGTTTATATTTTACAAAATCTATAATATCTTAAAATCGAGTTGGTCCAGTTTGATCTCTTTGGAACAATAAACCATTTTAAAGTCATTAACATGTGTAATCAGCATGTGCTGATAAAAGTACATTTGGGGGATCTCCAAAGTCTGTCTCATCATTTGGAGCAGGGCCTAGGCCTGCCCCGTGTGTCTAGGATTAGAGAGTATCCATCCATGGGGGATGGGCTCCCAAAGTCCGTTTGTACACTAGGGATAAATACTGATCCACTACCAGAGGCCGCATAGGCTGCCCAGTCCTAACTGACACCCACGTTCAGGGGGTCCAGGTTGGTCCTATGCTGGTTTCCAGCTATCAGTCTGGGGTCCATGAGCTCCCCTCATTCAGGTCAGCTGTGGGGAGAAGGGGAGGGAGAGGGAACTGGAATTGACATGTAAAAACAAAACAAAACAAAAAAAACCTTGTTTCTAATTTAAATAAAAAATGGGAAATAAAGTACATTTGGAAAACACCAAAAGTATGTACAAGATGAAAATTAAATTGAGGGCTGAGAAGATGGCTCAGAAGGTAAAGACACTTTACTACCCAACCTGGGGACTTGTATTCAATATAAAGGCACAAAATAAGATTGTCTCCTGACTTTCATATACATACGCTCATATGTATGTATGAGCATACGTATGTACATACGCTCATGTACAAACACATACAACACACACAAATACAAACAAATGATATATTTAAAAGTACAATTTTACCTTCATGCTAATAATATAAGTGCGACAAATTATATTAATCATATTTTAAATAAATAATATGTGCTGTTTTAAAAATAATTTAGTGAAAAAAAGTAAAATAAAAAAATAAAACCCATCCACAGGAAGCCACTGAATCTTTTGAGAGTAATAAATGATGTAAGAAAATGCATAAAATAAAAGAAAAAAATTAATATATTTGAAATTTGTAAAAGTAAATATTTCTAAAATGGAACATCATGAAATCATTAACAGAAAGAAAACAGTATTGTATTGACACAATATAAAATGATTTAAAAAAAATAAACAGAAAAAGGGAACCAATTAGGCAATATAATATATAATCAAATATTCCCCCAAATAAGTCTGGTATGGTATTACTTGTTATATAATTCTAATCTATATCCTTATATCTTCATCTATGAAATATATCACAAGAATGAACCAGATTATAAGTGTGCAAACTAAAGTGTATCATGAGAATTTAGAGTCCAATAATGCTACTATATCAGTAATTAACAGGAGAATGCAAATTAAAATTCCTGACTGGAAGCATCAACTATATAGCAAACAAAAAACTACTACAGTGACTTATCACACATCATAATATGAAGACAAATCTATGTTCTAAAACATTTGAGTTTTATATACTCAATAATCTAATCTTTCCATTTTGAGTTATTTGCTAAAAATATAAATACGATTTTTGTGTATACGATTTTCTTTCCTTTATAGTACTCACAAACTGGGAAAAATCTTAATCATTCACCTAGAGGTAAATACATCAGCTTGACTAGATATTTTCTTACAATTGAATATAACCAATAACTTACACAGAAATAAAATACACAGAACCTCAGACATCATGTCTAATGTAAGTCAAATTTTGAATAAAGATTATGTTTCCAACAAAAGAAATTTTAATTAAAAGTACTAAGGACATTTCACATTTATTTTTTCTGGCTTCACTGACTTCCATTTTTGTCAACGGGGTATAAATAATTTCTTTATATACTTTGGTGATAGCCACACTCGAAGACCAGTGCTGATTTTGGTTTTGATTTTATTGAATTTTTATCTTAAACATTGTTGATGTATATGCTGAGCACTTGTCTGGCATCTTTTGAGAAATCTGTTGTTGTGCATTGCTCATCATACCTGGGTTATTTGGGGGTAATTTTTTTTATAGGACTAAGTTTCTTATGTATATTGAACAACATTTTTTGTCAGGTATGAAGTTGGCAAACATTTTCCTTCCTGGACATTGTTTGCATGACTGATCAGCTAATTTGCTCTGGGGAGGTTTGTTTTATTAAATATAATTAAATTAGCTATGTTTATTTAATGTACTTAAAACTCCTTGCCCATTCCAACATCCTGAAACATTCCTCTATGTTACTTCCTTTTCTGTTGCTATGGTGAAATGCTATTACCCAAACTAGCTTAGGGAGGAAGGGGTTTACTCTTCTTACACGGATTCCTCACTGAAGAAAATCTCTGTCGTTGCAGGGACTGAAGCAGTACCTGAAGGAGAGGCCACTGAGGAACTCTGTTTACTGGCTGTTCCAGGCTCAAGTTCAGCTCCCTCTCAACTACAGGTTGGGCCCATCTGTCTTTTCCATGCAGCCTATGGGAGATGCATATAAAACACTCACTGTTATGTAATGAGGCAAGTCTCATACATTCCTACAATGCCATTGGATCTAAGCCTGCAACTTGTGACTTTGATTCATACTGAACGCTAATGATTCTGCTTTGGCTTCAGTAAAGCATATCAGCTCTCCTGGAACTGAGGGACAGGTATTCTATTTGCAAAATTCCCATAGAGAATGTGTTCTGTGTGGCTTTCATTTTCCATACGTTATACGCACTCAATATATACTCAAGGGCCAGTCAGCTGTCTTCCTCCCCTCTCTTTCTCCTATTTTTATTTGTTTTTATATACATTTTATTTAAATTAGAAAATCTTATTTTACATATAAATCCCAGTTTCAGCTACCTTCCATTCTCCCATGCTCCCCACAAACCCCCCAACCCATTTTCTACCCATTCCCAAAGGAGGGTGAGGCCTTCTATGAGGGATCATCAAAGTCTGCCAAGTCATTTTGGGCACGGCCAAGCCCTCTCCCATGTATCTAGGCTAAGAGAGTGCCCCACTATGTGGAATGTGCTCCTGATGTCCATTAGTGCACCAGGGATTAATGCTGATGCACTACCAGAGGCCCCATAGACTGCCCAGACCCCCTAGCTGACAACTATGTTCAGGGTACCTGGTTGGGTCCTATGTTCCTGAGCTGTCAGACTGGAGTCCATGAACTCCCACTTGTTCAGGTCAGTTGTTTCTGTGAGTTTCCCCAGCCTGGTCTTGACCCCTTTGTTCAACATTTCTTCCTCTCTACAACTGGACTCCAGGAGTTCAGATCAGTGTTTAGCTGTGGGTGTCTGCTTCTGCTTCCATCAGCTCCTGGATGAAGGCTCTAGGATGGAATATAAGGTAGTCATCAATCTCATTATAGGGGAAGGGCATTTAAGGTAGCCTCTCCACTATTGCTTAGATTGTTAGTTGGGGTCATCCTTGTAAATCTCTGGACATTTCCCTAGTGCAAGATTTCTCTTTAAACCTATAATGGTTCCCTGTATTAAGGCATCTCCTTTCTTGCTCTCCTCTATTCATCCCTGAACTCAATCTTCCTGATCTCTCATGTTCTCCTTCCCCCTCCTCTTCTCCCTCCCCCCTTCCCTTTGCTCCCAATTTGTTCAGGATTTGCTCCCAATTTTCCCTTCTCCGGGGGGCCATGTATGCCTCTCTTAGGGTCCACCTTGTTTCCTAGCTTCTCTGGAGGTGTGGATTGTAGGCTGGTAGGCTGTTAGACCTTTACTTTATGTTTAATATCCATAGATGATTGAGGATATACCACCCATGGTTGTCTTTCTGTGACTGGGTTACCTCACTCAGGATGGTTTCTCCTAGTTCCATCCATTTTCCTGTGAATTTCAAGATTCCATTGTTTTTCCACTGAACAGTACTCCATTGTGTAAATGTACCACATTTTCTCCATCCATTCTTCAGTTGAGGGCTATCTAGGTTGCTTCCAGGTTCTGGCTATTACAAATAATGCTGTTATGAACATAGTTGAACAGATGTCCTTGTTGTATGAATGTGCATCTTTTGGGTATATGCCTAAGAGTGAAATTGCTGGCCCTTGAGGTAGACTGATTCTTTTTTTAATAATATAATTTAAAAATATTACATGTTGATCCCAGTTTCCTCTCCCTCCCTCCCTCTTTCTTATCATCTTTCCCCCCTCACATAAACCCTGACCACCCTCCCCTCCCATCTCCCACTCCCATTCCACTTGTAGGGCCATGCTATCCAGGTGGGGTCATGTAAATCTGTCAAGTCATTTGAAGTAGGGACTAGGACTTCTCTCCTGTCTCTAGGTTAAGGAAGTATCCCTCCATGGGGGATGTGTCCGCAAGGTCATTTTGTGCAACATAGCCCTATAGCTCAATCATGTCTCCAAACTGATGCCCATAATTTTCCATTCAGGCTTTTATTTACACTATCAAAAAAATGTGTGAACTAGAGTTCACAGAAAAGAAAATGTCAATTATGGGTTGAACACTCAAGGCTGATTGATTGACTATGGAAAACTTGAAACTTGAGTGTTACATGTTGGAAGTAAGAAGAATTTCTTGGGCTATGGTAGCTCCTTTTTTTTTTTCAGACAGTTTTTCTGTGGAGCCTTGGCTGTCCCGGAACTTGCTCTGTGGACCAGACTGGCCTCAGATTCACAGAGATCAGCATACCTCTGTTTCCCAAATGCTTAGGTCCACCACAACCTAAGGAGCCATTTGTTGCCTGCCTCTGAGTGTGATCTCATGTCTGTGTGGTTACCAGGCAAAACCCTTTGAGAATGTACAGACAGAAACCACACTTCTACCAACACAAAGGCTAAGCATGTCATCACACAGTACCTAAGGCCACATCAGAGATTTCCTGCCTTGCATTAACATGTCTGCCTCATGTTCCCACAAATGCATTCAAAGAGTGCCTTGGTTTATGAATGTCTTTGTCCTCTTACTAAAAATCTTTATCACGAAACTATAACCACATTCTGACATGATATTTTAGGTGTCCCCCAATCCATGTTCCCGTGCCACGGACATTCATATTTGGCTCCAGAATAAAGCTCTTTCAGGATGGAGGGTTTGTTTTGTTATTGCTCACATACTCACTTGTTAAAGATCTTAGACTCAACCATAGTGCTAGGCAGTGACCCAGACTCTCTTATGTCCAGTATGTATGTTTTTTGTATATTTTAATCATCCATGCTGCTAGTGTGTTTGCTCAGTTTACCAACAGTGACAGTAACTGCTTGCTACCTTATTGGAAGGCAATGTGTTCAGTATTGGCACCTTGGGGTCTTGGAGATGTCATCTGAGCCAGTCTAGATGCTCTTTGTGCTTGTTTCTGTGTCATTATTGACTCTATCGGTTTTCTTCTAAAAGAAAATGTCAACATTATTGGGTTTAGGGTTCATGATTTACAGGGGACCTGTAAACACCCAAACATGCCAGGTTCCCCACCTGTCCTCAGTACTCCAATTAGCAGACAAAATTCGTGATGAAAACGTGTAAAAGGAGATACTTTCAATGTGGACATATTGGGAAGAGGTGCAAAGTGCAGTGACCCCAAACACACCCTCTGCATCCTAACAGCCGCGTTAGGCTTAAATGCAGGGTGAGAGGTGCACAGCTACATAAGCAGTTCTAATCGAGCTGTGCTCCCACCCATTCTCATTTTTTTCTCCTCTAAGGCGATCTGAAAATTATCACAACACTGTAAAACCAGTTTCATGAGGCAAACTCACCAGTTTTTAAAGCATGATGCTCGTAGGTATATTCCAATTTCTTAGAATGCATCATTTCCATATTATGATAGCCAAAGGGATGTGCATAAGAATCTCTTTAGAATATATTCACTTCTGTCACAATGGCTATAATAAAATAGAATATATATAAAGAAATGAAGGAAGCATGAGTAGGAATAGCCTCACACCACACCACAATGCTTTCACCGTGAATGGAAGTAGACGTAAAGGACAGGCTTGGGTAAATCTCATTCCACAGTGTCGTCCTGAGAATGTCCAACCAGGAAGGACTGACATTCTCAAAGCAAAATTCCCTATTGAGAAAACTCAGAAACAAAAAGGGTGCTCAAGTTACCGCATCCTATTTCTTATTCTTAAGTACTCATTTAATGCCATTAAAACATTAAAAATATATATATTGGTATGTAGCTTAAGAGCAAGAACAGAGGCTATTGCAATTGCCCTGCATGTGACTTCCTGTGCTCCAGGCTCTATGAGAGATCACATCTTCTGTGTGAAGCTGAGGCCTTTAGAGACTCTCACAGGGCTTAGACACGTTTCTCTAAACACAAGATGCTTTACTAAGAGAGCTACTTACAGGACTACTTAGAGCACAGACACACTCATCAGAAGTAGAGGGTTTTGGCCTTTGAAAAGTTTACAGGAAGCAGGAAACCATCTTTCCCTGGCTGTGGAGGAGTCACCTGCTTGTTCACTCTCCTGAGCACCAAGGATTTCAATACACATTTATTTGACAGGTCGCACCGAGTCCACGGAGAGGGAACCTAATTAAGACAGAAGTGAATGTGCTTGCAAAGCTCTGGCCAAAGAGGAAGTGAACTCAAGATTGTGAAGCAACCTCTGTGTAGCGAAACTAAAGCTTGTTTCAACAGTTGCGAAGAAGAAATTGATGCTTCAGATATCTCTATCAAAACTTTGAAAATGGATAATAAAGAATGTGGAATTTGAGATTTAGAAGAGAGAGTATTGTAAATATTTCTCACGAGGAAATCTATTGTACTACTGAAAGTTTGGTTTAAAAAGTTCTGCATTAAGAATATTTTCATGGTTAACTTAGGGATAGAAACAAACAAAGATGTATGCATAGGAAGTATAAATGCCCAGGCATGCCCGGATTTAGTCATATTAATCAGTTCCCTCTGAAGTCTTGACTTCAGAGGCTTGTCCCCAGTGTTTCCTGGATAAGAGTGAACCAACTCAACTTTAACATCTCCATTTCCAAACTAATGTTTATTCTCCTCTTCCTAGTTTTTCCTCTGGCAAAGCCCTGTAAAGCAGCTTAGTAAATAATCTAATAAAACATGTTTATGGAATGAGAATGAAATTTTAAATGTGATTTAAACAATTCATAAGTGTTAAATCTACATCCTTTATAAACGCAAACATGATTAGGGATGATCGCTTGGAACTGAATAACCGATCACAGAGCACAATCCTGGAGAAAATGGATTCTCCTTTCCCTTTAGCTCTGATTCTAGGGATGGAACGCTGTGGAATTCCCTCTGCCTCAGTCCTGCCATATCATCTGTTCCAGTCATCAGGCAGATCTTATTTATACAGCTTTATTGCTGAGATCTCTTGAGAGCACTCTCACAGTAGGTATCCGAGTCCTCTGGCTCTTGCAATATTCCTACACCTCTTGCTTGATGAACCTTAGATGTCAGGGTTGCATTACACACGTCTAAGTTGGGCTGGGCACCCTATGGTCAATAGTTTTTTGTTTTTGTTTTTGATTTTTTTTTTTCATTTTGACCATTTGTAGAATCCAACAATGTAATGTCTTCTACAAAATGAAGTGTTATTCCCACTAGTGGTGAGAACTACACTTTTCATATAAAATCTATATTTAATTTTTATTAGAACATCTCTAAGTTAAACAACAATGGTTTTTTAAATTGTTGAAGCATGCTGTCTACTTTTGCTAGATAAGGCCAAATTTGCAATTGGTTGTGCACATAATATGTAAAAAAAAAAAAGAAGTACTTTATGAAAATGTTATACTGCATTACAGTTTTGTTGCCATGTAACTTGGAAGAGACCACATGTCTTTATGTAAGTGATTTAACGGATGCTGAAGCATGTGAAGAACAGCTCTGCATTCTTCGGTTTGCGATGCTTTTCCCATAGTTGCACATGTTGCCCAGTGAGGCAGATTTTGCAAACTAGATAGATGTACATCCACTACTCACAAGTGCCAATGAAATAAATACTTGGAAACATTGTTGAAGGAGGATACTTCTGGCTCAAATTATCTCCTTGTCCCACTGGCAGAACAATGGTTAGAGATGGGTTAGCTATGGTAGTTCATTAGTTCCTTTATCCAGAGATCTCAAACAAGAGCCACATAAATCACGAGAAAGCATTAGAGGTTTCTCTACAAATGCATGAGACCATAGACTCTGACATTCACTAATCTCTTTTGGAAAATTAAGCAGTAATTGCCGTTTCCAGGCCTCTGACACACTTCACTGTCCCTGGGCTTACAGGGAGGGGTGGCATGCTCTCTTGGATACTCTGTCCCCTCTCCCTTCATGAGATGAAACTTTTATTTACTGCCTACAAGCCAAATTCCTTAAATCTGTTTAGTGTTCTCTAAACAGCCGTATATCTGGAACATTGTTTTCCCTAGTGGGCATGCATTTTCTACCTGTACACACTGAAAATGTTTTTTTCTTTGGAAAGGATGAAAGTGTGTCAAGCGTAGCCTGACTCTGACATCTCTCAGAATTCTGAAATCAAACAGGTGTTTTTTGTTTTGTACTATCATGCACTCCAGTGATCTCATGCTAAATGTTTCTTGAATATTATTGTAAGTTTCTATATAATGTTCATGCTAGGTTTGCCCAACTAAGTATGTACATATCAGAAATATTTAGTATGACTGAGTGGTTGGTAAATTTTAATTTATCTATTTGCAAGCTAGAATCAAGTAACTGGTTATTAATGTGTGCTATTTTCCTTTGTAAAAACTATGGCACCCTCTAAAATTCTTAGGGAGCAACACAGGAAAACATGTAGGGATATTTATAAAAGTCAGCCTTCAGAGAGCAAAAAGGGTCTTTAAATGCAATCTTCTGGGCAAGACTAAGGATGCCTGCACTGAATTTATACAACTGTCTGTCAACAGAGGAGCATGGGTAAAAGAGAAGCTTAGACGTCCCTCAAAACACTTGCTGATGAATTCCTGGAAATGGGGAGAGAGTTGTGAGTTTTCTGATGTCACCACCAGGCTCCAAAGGCTATTTCCAGTCCAATGGTCACAAGGTGACAGCAATTTACCCGGTCAGGTCACAAAACAAAGCCAAAGATCTGAGAAAGGCACCGGTAAGAATGAAGGTGGTTGGCAGGGAAGGGTCAGAGATAAGAGAGGAGAGTCATCAGAACATATCATGTACCTGTATGGAACTGTCAAAATGAATCAATAAAGAAAGACAAAGAAAGAGTTCCTGTAGCTTTTATGTAGTCATACTTTGCAATCCAATGTAACACAAGTCTTAAATCCACATGTTTTAGCTGTTTGCTTTGATACCTGAATACTCTACGCTTCCCTGAAGCAATTATCATCCTAAAACTTTTACTATTTATTTAAGAACCTAGAGATTATTTATAAAAATCAGATAATAATATTGGCACATAAATTTATCAGCTCTATTTTTTTCCATTAAACTTTTATTAATTATCTTGCTACTTTCCTCTATGCTTGAAACGTGTGATGCGTAAGCTGTCCAGATCCTCAAATGGTTCTTCTGGATTAATTTTCTTTACGTGTATTTTTTACTGACATCATTAATGAAATTTCTGTAGGAGTTTGAACCTCAGACCATTTATTTAATGAAGCAGCATATTTGGATTATAAATTTGATGTGCACTCACTATGCTAACAGTGAGTTGTAATATTTTAAAAAAAACTGAGAGGACTAAAATTTCATTTTTGTTATGACATATATACACCAGCAATGCTTCTGGTCTTATCTCATACACATGATCTCTCTGTCTTTACATATCTATAAATCCATCAGTTTTATTTTATATCACAATAGAAATTGATATTAAGAACTTACACTGAATTCATCTTGTAACGTGACAAAAGCTTCCATATCTATATAGACCACTTTTGAAGGGACAGCATTCATTTATAGTGCTTAAACGAGAAGCAAAAGTGCCAGTGTATCCTAATATTTAGGTGTGGTTTTAAATGCTGGTGTGCATGGGAGAACAGAGAGAGGAGGCCATCAATACTGTAAGAGGTGAGATACTGTGTCTGGAGAGACATCACATCTTTAGGATTATGCATTGCTCTGTATGGGGTCCTAGTTTGGCTTCCAACATAATGTAGGGTGGTCACAATCACTTTTAACTCCAACTCTGGGGGAGGGGGCACTCTTTTATAGACTGTACAGGCATGTGCATGCAGGTGTAATGTGCAGATGGTCCTATGAACATGTGTCAACATAATTAAAAATAAGCAAAAGCGATCTTGGAAAATAGATGAAATGTTAACTTTCTCTACTAATTGGCAATCAATATACCCCAAGACCTATCTTAGGCATATACCACTCTTAGGCATATACCCAAAGGTTACGCAATCACGCCACAGGAACACTTGCTCAACTCTGTTCACAGCAGCTTCCCTCATTATAGCCAGAGTCTGGAAACAGCATAGATGCTCCTCAATGAAGAATGGATGAAGAAAATGTACCTTTACACAATGGGATATTGCTCAGCTGTTGAAGACAATGACATTATGAAATTCAAAGGCAGATAGATGGGACGATAAAAAATCATCCCGAGTGAGGTAACCCAGACCCAGAAAGACAAACATGCTATATATTTACTTATAAGTGGATAGTCACTGAAATATAGGATAACCATGCTACAATTCACAGACCCAGAGAGACTGGGAAAAAGGAGGACTCAAAAGTGTGTACTTGAGTATCACTGGAAAGGGGAAAGAGAAGAGATTTCATGGGTGGACTAAGGGCATGTGGGGATGGGAACAAAAGGGATAAGGTGGGCTTCAGGAAGGGGTATAGAACATTGAAAGAGAATACTGGAAAGGGGTTCATTTCCTGGTCAGGTAGCAATCTGTTGCAAGGAAAACTGACCCCCACTAACACTTCTAGCAATAAGAGATACATATTCTGCAATGGTCTTCTCCTGTGACCAGGCAAGTGGGGGGACTGGGACACCTAACCAGCCACATAACCATTGACCAACAGTCCGTCCTACCTAAGAGATATGCTGGTATACGGGTGGCACAGAAGCCATGGAAATGGCCAACCAATGAATGACTGGCCGAGTTTCAGACCCATGACACAAGAATGAGCCCATCCCTGACACTGCCTGGAGCAGCATGACCCAGAGTCTGAATGGCCCTAAGACAGAACCAAACACAACTGCAGAAGTAATCAATGTAATGATACCTAATGACATCCTGCTGCACTCACAGTCTGGTGCCTGGCCCAATAGTCATCAGAAAGGCTTCATCCAGCAACTGATGGAAAGAGATACACAGACCTAATGATGGAGGTTTCCGTCTCACCTGGTCCCACAGCCACTTTGCCCCAACTAAACACACAAAGACTTCTATTAAATATAAAACGTTTGGCCGATGGCTCAGGCTCTTTATTGGCTAGCTCTTTCCTAATTATTAACACACTTCAATTCATCGATGTATTTCCACGAGGCTGTGGCTTACCCATAATTTGGCACGTTACTCCTTGGGCCGCATCTCTTTGAAGTTTCTCTCTCCTCCTCTCCCCAGCATTCTCCTCTCCTCGTAGCCCCACCTATGCCTCCTGCCTGGCTACTGGACAATCAGTGCTTTATTCATCAATCAACAAGAGAAACAAATGTACCTAAGAACATCCTCCATCGCAGACCCACAGCCAAGCATTAGGTGATGCTTTGGAAATCCTGTGAAAGTGGGGGTGGGGGGAGGATTGTAGGTCCCAGTGGTGTCAAGGAAACCACAAGAAAACCCACAAAACCAAATAGCCTGGACTCACAGAAGCTCATAGAGACTGAACCAACAACCAGGGGTGCTGCATGGGATTGACCTAGGCCCTCTGTATATATGTTCCTCATACTGGTTTGCCTTGCCTGCCTTAATGCAAGGAATGTGTTCAGTTTGCAATATGCAATTAGATATGCATGTTTTCTTGCTATGCATACCAGGTCTGTGCTTTACTGAATAGAAAGAAAGATTGGGATGGAGGGGGTGCAGAGGGGAAGTGAATGGGAAGGGAGGACAGGAGGAAGGAAAAACTGTGGTAGGGATGTAAAATAAATAAATTCTAAAATAGTAAAATAAATACTACAAAGAAGTCTAAGATCCTACATTCATGTATCTGGATATACTCCCGATAACATAGCACAGGCACTCAATCTTAAGTTATTTAAAATTCGTATGAAGGCCACACAATGCCACAAGCCCAGGCAAATGTTTGGAGACATACAAAGTAGAGGACACTGGTGTTTTCCAGGAACTGTGGGGTATGAGCTACAAGTTCAAGTCTAACAAATGTAAGCATCCAGATGAAATTAAGAATGGGGATCCAGCTCCCACTGGGAAGCCAGCTGATTGGAATATTCTGAACAGGAAATGATGTATCTTCTGGCCAGCATTGCCGGACTGTTTCCAACAACCTTGTTTTCTTCCATTGTTACCATACTCAAAGTTGGAGGTCTTGAGGAACAGCAGCAGAATCCCATCTTTGTTGGAATGTTTTCAAGTAGGCAGCTGCTTCTGGGTTGTTTAAAGAATGAAGACACAAAAGAGTTGGTGTAAAGGTAATAGAGACATAAGAATTAAAAGAGAGAGAAAGAGAGAGAGAGAGTAAAAGAGATGAAAGAAATAATTGGCAAAGATGAAAGTCTATCTCATTATACATAATGAGCAAAAGCATATTTTATTATGGTGTGATTGTTTTGGGAACAAAGGACAAAGCCTTATGATATACAACACACACACACACACACACACACACACACACACACACAGATAGATATAGATATAATCTTGGCTTGCCTCAAATTGGTACTCCTCCCACCTTCCCCTCCTCCTGAGCACTTGAATTAAAGAATATCACCTCGCTGTCATTTTCATTCTGAAAAAAAAAAAATACCGCTTTAGAATTTCCTTTGCAACAGGAATTTAATGACAAACTTCTCTTTATTCCCAGATAGAAGACGGCATTTGGGACGAACTCTAAAAGCCTGTTCATCCAGCACCCAAATCTCCTCCTGCTCCAGAGAAAGCCCAGCTCATCTCCCTGGACCACTAATATCTCCTTGGGCATCTTTCTCAGGATTGGAGGACACACAATTCCTTCCTGTGTCACCTGGAGGTACCTTTTTCCTCCCAGTGCAATTTGCTGCTCCTAATCTCTTAATGATTTGCCTAATTTCTTGCCTACTGAGCATTAACTTCCTCTTATATGAGTTTGTTTTTAATTAAACTCTCGCATTTTCTGGTTGAGTTATTTTATAAATTATATTAAATCATGACTATTACCCATAATTGGAAACACATCTCAGAAGCCGGATCTCAGAAGCCGGTCTGTCTATATTAGGAATTGATGGTGATGATGAAGTCAATGGGACTTCCATTTATTCTGACTTTTGTCTATGCCACTTTGTCTATTTTTGTATTCATAAAGTATTATATGTGAACTTACATTATTGTTTTGGATAAGTTTTAGCCGAATCTGTTTTGAGTACTTGATTCTGGGTGTAAAACAGGAAACTATTACGATTCATGGATGTTTTTGGTAAACAAAGCAGAATCCAATTGCTAGTTTATTAAACATTCATTGTGGCACTGATACTGCTAATCAAACACTATAGAGACAAGATGTGGCAGCCCATGCCTGAAATCCCTAAATTCAGGGTGGATAAGCAGGAAGTTCTGGAGTTCAAGGCCACACTTTGCTACATAAAAGGTTTGAAGCCAGGCTACAATACCCTGTCTAAAACAGCCGAAGACAGAAGGGGGCACAATAGGCAGGATGCCCCAGGAATTCATTGTGGTATCTTTAGATTTTCCATCCTGTCATGAATTTTGGTAGTGCTTACCTGAAAGTAAGTTCTAAACCACTGAAAATGCTGGTTTGTGATTCACTGTCACCTTTTTTGGATCCTTGGTGTGATGCAACATCATGAAACCAGTGGTAGGTGTCCACTTGAATCTCCATGTGGGTTTGTTTCTGATTTATATAGACATATCCCCAGACTGGTCTCAAACTCTCAATAAGGGAAAGGTTTGCTTGATGCTTGTCCTGAAAGCACAGTGCTGTGGTTACACAGAAATGCCCATGCTGGTAAGGACTTGGATCCCAGCTGTTAGTGCTACTTTGGAAGGTGCTAGAAACTTGAAGCAATGAGATTGATCAGATAGGAAGCAGGCCACTGTGGCAGTGCCTTCGAACGACACCTTGTCTGTGGCTTTTTCCTGTCACCCCATGCACTTCCTGACCACCATCGGGTAAATACCTTCTGCCACAGGCCCCATTAATATTGACATTTTTGCCTCACGTTAAGTCTAAATCCATGGAACAATAAGTTTCAATTAAAAAGTCTAGAACAATGAACACAGTCTCTTCTTCTTGCAAAAAACTATTCCTCTCCGGTATTTCTCACGGCAGTGATGAACAGAGCCAGCATGTAGCAAGCATACAGGTTGTGGGGATTTGAACTTGGGTCTCCTTATTGTTCCACAATGAATTGTACAACCGCCCATCTTCCCATATCCAAGATGTTCACCTCCAACTTTATCTAACTATGACTTTTATCTCCTAATTCTCAATATCCTTATTGCGTTTACAATTATAAGGGATGGGGATACCATGAAAAGCCCCTGGGCGCTGGGGAAGTTGGCAAGTAATGGTAGAATTCAGCCTAAAATGAATGGATAGACTTATACTCAGTGGGGCTGTAGTGGACCTCCTAGTCCTGACAAGCCCATCAGTCACTGTACAGGAACAAGTGGTAACATCTGAAAGTTCAGGAACCTGGGAAGGCTTAAGAAACAGTGTCCTGTTAAAGAGATCCAGTTGCCATGGAAGCAAGCAGAAGATGATTACACTGTGAAAGGGAGAAGATGTCTGGGGGCTGAAGGGATGGTTCAGATGGATGCTTGTTGCTCTTCCAAAGGACCCTTGTTCAATCCCCAGGGCCCATTCAGCGTCTCACAACTGCCTTGGACCCTTGAGATCCCAATAATCTCTTCTGGACTCTGTTTACATCGACAAAGGTGGCAAACATTCACAGGGTCACATATGAATAAATAGTTTTATCTATTATTTTGATTTTGATGTGTATTGGTATTTTGTCTGCATGTGTTTCTGTGCACCACATTAATGGTATGCACACAGAATCCAGAGTAGAATCTCATGAAACTGTAGTGGCAGGCAATTGTTAGGTGCCATGTAGGTGATAGGAATTAAACTCAAGTCCTCTAGAAGAACAGTCAGAGGCCTTAATCAGTGAGCCATCTCTCCAGCTTGAAAAACACTTTTTAAAGGGTCAAGTACTACAGGATTAATTTTAAAAGTACACTGAGAGTCTCAGAGATGCAAGATGCATTGGGGTCCTGGAGGATGGGAGTATTGCAACCATAAACAAACAAACAAAAGCAAAACAAAACGTTTCAGTGGACTCATGAGCACAGGGGATTTATCAGGGAGAATTGATTAGTACAGATGGCAGAGAAAGATTCAGACGGGCCTCACACTCCTAAAGGTTCTAATGGCAAAGATCAGAGAGAGAGAGAGTGACCTTCAGAATTCAGGAAACCGAAATCTTTTTTTTTTCAACATTCAAAATGGAATGTTGTGAGGTCTCTCAGCATCTTCGGAAATATCCTCAGTGGAAATATCCACTGCTTCTGTGCACTGTCATCCACAGCCGTCTGATTCTGCACACTGTCATGAGGAAATGATTTGGTTCTCTACATTTTCAATATTGATATGACTCTCCACCCACTTAGAAGATTCTCCACCGTGTACTGTCAGCTATCACCCAGTGTGCTGGAGGTCAGTTCAAACAGGGGTTTTCAGGATAAGGACATCAGTGGATCTGCTCAGAAATCCATCGGAAAGCTCATGTTTGTTTAACAATTTACTAAAAATTTAGTAGGCATCTATGGTCCAGAAATAAAAACATTTAATTCATAAACAATTGATTCAAAAATTATAGCCATGACAAATATCCCAGGAAGTTCTATGAAGTAGGACAAGCTGGCCAGGCAAGCTGAGGTCAGCAAGATTAATGTGAGAGAAAGAGGAAATGCAGGGGAGGTATTTATTTTTTAAAGGAGTAATATTTCTAATGAGAACAGAAAGGAAACCCGGATGAATTTGGGATTAGAGAAGTGAGTTCCACACAAAGAATGTCAAAACCTTGGTCTGCCAAAATGAATCCATCCCTCTCTAGTTCCCTTGAAGAGAAAGGGCTGCCCAGCAAAGACCCGGGGGAAAGGTGCAGTAAGAAAAGTATCTCCTACGGTGATCATGTGTCTTTCACCTGAATGCATTTTGTGAAGCCACATCCCAGTTATATCCATTTAATGATGTGTCCTTGTCAGAACCAGCCCAGTGTGCTCCTCCATCTTTGAATTGTCCCTGAGATGCACTCTGCTGTATCCACACACAGAACTTCTATGATTGTTTTAGCAACATCTGGTTTTCTGTCCATTCTATCCCCAGAGAGCTCTGATTGTCTCTCTCATTTATTTATTTGTTTGTTTGTTTGTTTGTTTGTTTATTTATTTATTTTGCTTTGGCATCTTGTTCACATATCTCATTGCAAACAGTAAGGTTTCAACTGATACTAGATGAACTCGTGAATTGTCTTGAGTGATACATTTTATGCATAGATGATGTACATTTCATTATCTTCTCATTAAATATTTATGAGCACACCCTAGTATGAGGGACTTTGCTGAGCATTTAGCTGAAGAGATAGTTTCTAATTGTGGCATCGTGTGCATCTTCATGATTTCTAAGTGGCGAAGTAGAGCATTGCAAATGAGAGAATGCAGGGTAGGAGAGTTCAGCAAAGGCAAGCCTGCTGTCTTGACACTGGGAGTTAATACGCAAGGACACAGTGTCACACACTCCCCTTTCAGTATGCATCTGTGCACAGATAGCATGAGTCGTTGTTCCAGGAATGTGCACTAGGAATGGGCAAGTACATGCAAAGATTGTACTGTGGTTGAAGAAATAACTAGGTGAATTATCAACATCATATCAGTTGTGTGATCTGCACTGGACCTTGCCAGCACTTACTTCAGAACACCAAGAGTAAATCTCAAATGCTGGCACAGCAATCTGTAAATATTTCAAAGAACCAGACTTGGCATTCTGTTGCCTGTCAGCTACAAAGTCTGTGACTGAATTAAGATTAGAGAGGCAGGAAAGGTCAGTACAGAGGGAAGGACAAGGGGTCCATGAGTTGCATGCCCTTCAGCGAATGGTCTGATTCACGATGCCACAGCGGCTGAGGCTCAGCTTCTTCTTTGTCTTTGGGGTTGCTCTTTGAAATATGAGGGCAGCAATAATTCTGCAATCAAGACACAAAGGTTTATGATTCCATAAGGGGTCTGTGCTGTGTAAGCTCGAAGAATCCTCCTGCAACAGAAAAGGGATTTCAAGTTGGAAGTTGATCTGTGTGTGCTTAACCTACTGACCCTCAAAAAGACAGAAAGACTCTAGCAGATGTGGTAGTCCTTAAGAAAATCTGGATTTTATCCTCGGCCTGACAAGTCACTGGCTACAACACTGAATCTGGTATCAGTGGAGCTGTGAGTGGATATGAACCCAAAGACAAATACCACCCATCCCAAGAATTCTACTCTTCCTCAATCAAGTTTGTGTCCCTAAAATGGTGTTGTGAATTACAGGGAACCTAAAAATGATCATCAATAGAGGGAACAACAGAACCAGCATATGTGAATGACAAGGGGCATGTGTAACCTCTAACTACAATCCTTCATGTTGCTTCTCCAACCTCCTCCCCTTCATGCCTCCGTTGTTGTGGACAATTATATTTTTACCTCCTGCATCCTTTTCTGGGTGTATTTTAATATTTCATTTGTTCTGTTGAGTTTATTTTTTTTACTTCATGACAGACTGAACCTGGCAGCCTCTCCAGGTTCATGGATTTGAACATCTGTTCAAAGAGCACCATGTGTCCTCCCCAGACAGGTACATAGGCAGAGAACACCATGTCTTGCAGACTCAAGTATATAGACAGAGAACATCATATGTCATCTACACTCAGGTGTGGAGACAGAGGGCAACACATGTCCTCCAAACTCGGGTACATAGACAGAGAATGCCATGTATCCCCGAGACTCAGGAACAGACACAGAAGTTACCAGTCCTTCAGACTCAGGTCTGTAGACAGAGCTACAGACATTCACACAGCTCAGCACAGAATTGTCATTCTGTAAATATGTTTCTCATATTGGTTAATGAATAAAGCACTGTTGGCCAAGAGAAAAGCAAGATAGGCGGGACTAGGAGACAAGGAGGAAAGAGGAAGTAGTAAGGAGGAGTCAACATGGACAGAGTGGAGAGAACAGAGGTCCGGGCCGCTCTCTGGTAAGATGAGACCACGTGGAAATACTTAGATTAATATAAATGAGTTAATCATTAAGGCAGAACTAGCCAATATGAAAATAGTAACTGGCCAACGGCATTACATCTATTACAGAGTCTCAGCGTGTTTTGGGGGGCTGGCGTGGTGGCGGGACTAGACCAGCAGTGGGAAATCCTGCTTGTAACACCCATGTCACCTGTGATCATGTTCAGAATGAAGGTTTTATTATATTTTTCCTGGATTCTCTTCTCACTACAATCAATATAGTTGAAGTAATGTGGGCTGGACTCTTGAATGGTCACACTCTTGCTGACTTGACTTTCTCATTCCACACTCTTCTGCTCTATCGGGAGCTCTGAAGGAAGACTTTGCCATCTGTGTGTAGAAAAACAGTTGACTCGATCCTTCTGAAAAGCGTTGTCGACAGAAACGAAACCTTGCACTCGCATTTTCTAAGATGCTTTTTGAAAAGCTGTTAGAAAAATCTTCATGTTTACTCTTGGATTCTCACTCCATTGCATTTACCAGCATGACGTCCATATCATTTTATTGTCTTATCCTCAGCAAAAGCAAAAATAAATGTCATTGCTCATCATCAGAAACGTGATCCCATTTTATTTCCAGTCAGTATGTAGCAGGGTCATCTCTGCATGAGAACGCTGTGTTCTGAATGATGTGGAGGCAGCAGCCCAGGGCAGAAAGACACCAGAGCTATGGGCATGATTTATTTCACCCTGCCCTCCAGCTTTATCGTGTCTCTATTTTGTGTGGGTGTGGGGTTATTGTTTTGTAATTTTTTATATATATCATTTATTTTTGTTACACTGGTTTTATTCTTGAGAATTGCATAAATGAACTAGACTTAATTTTGTAGCCATTACAATTATTTTTACTATTGTTAGTCATGTTAACATAAATCCATATAGAGCAAAGATAGTAAGATGTTTTGGGGTCAATAAAATTTCTTTTTATTTTTTTCATTTTTATCAATGCTTAATATAAATCCAAGGACATTATACCTGTTATTCACATGATCTACCAATGAGACACATCCCCAGAGCCATGGTTCCTTTCTAAACATTACATGCTTTACAAATTTGTTTGTGTTGAGTTCTGTGAGTTTATTATTAGAGAACTTTATTTAGCCTGAAAATTAAAATGGAAAAGATATAAGGCAGAGAGAGGAGGCTGTATGGGAGGATGAAGAATTGTTTGACTTCATAGCTGAATCTTCATAGGTGAATGACCCTAGAATTATTCTAGCTGCAAATGAGGCTTTTGCTACTTTGAATCCAAAGAGATTGTATACATTGTTTTGTCTCAGAATCATATTTTACTCTTATGAAACTATCGGAATGATCTCTATATCTCATCTATAAAATGTCTCCTTTGAGTAAATATTTAAGATTTTCCTGGGCTATTAAATGACTACCCTTCCATACTTGATAGTCAAATAGAACAAGAAACTGTAGCGTGTGCATTTGGTCAAGTATTACCAAGAAGAATTAGCTGTTCAGCAGTCACCAGCATATTCTGTGTTGACTGGAAAAAATATTTCAAAAGGGAATACAGTAAAGCTGTCAGAAAAAAAGTGACTTCAAAGTAATAATTGGGTAATGGTGACACTTGGAGAAAAAAACAAAAGGAATGTGTTTCCACTTGAAGGATGCTTTGACTTGGCAACAAATATAAAATTAATTAACTGATCCAAGAGAGAAAGAATCAAAATGAGGCATTGAAAAATAACTAAAGGCAATGAAAATGAGAAAAGAGCAGAATTATTTTTTGTATGGTTTTGGTGCTGGGTGTTAAATAAGGCTTCATTCATGACCAGGACCTACTGTCACCGAGCCCCAACTCCACAAATCCTCTTATTGTTGTACTACTTCCTCTTGTATTGAATCACAATCTCTCTCACAAGAGCTTTCAATGGCTAACATGTAGTTTTATAATGCCATGTCAATATTAAAACAAGAATATCATATAACAGAAATATTATATTTACAGACCTCAAAGATATTTAATGCTTCCATTGTTGATATAAAAGCACCCATTTGGAATGAAGCAATGATAGCCTTTAATCTCCAGTTAAAACTTATGGTATAAATGAGGAGGGTGCTCACTCAGCGTGTTCAAAGGATGGCCAGGGCTTGATCCTTAGTGATGCAAAAAAAAAAAAAAATGCAAATTTGTATGCACCCAAATGTCTATGGCGTGTTTCAAGTATTTCTTGTATTAGAGCACTAGTTTTTCCATTTTAATAATTTTCAGGTAAAGTTACAGAAGATAAAATGCCTCCAAACTTTATACAGTGTGACCCTCACAGGAGTCACCTTGGGGAAGGTTCAGCTCTCTGTATCATGTTATTGAACTCTGATGATAACATTCTACATTAGAGACTGTATCATTTGTATTGGTTCTTTAGAATAACACATAGTCCCTCTGTAAAATAGCTTAGTGGAATCCTGTATATTAGGATAACATTTTATACACATCAGCAGGAAACGGAATACTTTCTTTTGGGGTCTCACAGCACCGCAACTTAACATTTTTCTTAACACATCCAGAAAATGACTATGGCCCATTCATAATTTAGGTGTATAGTTCCTGAATTTTCTTGTGTCTAGTATATAAGATCTTGTAGCTCTATTAAATTAAAACTACTGTGATTTTTCATAATGGATCTATAAGATTTTCTTATGAGATGCATATATGTATTAATAATATTGGCAGCCTATTTGTTATTGGATGCTTCTATATAAGTGAATTGTGTATGTTTCTGTGTAGGTAGTAACATATGCATGTATGTAATAAATCATTTCTCCATAGAAAACCAAATGCTGCTGGTCATTTGGTCACTGGCCTAGACCAACATTACAGTAGTATAATTTCAATGATTTATTTTGTGAGCAGACTTCTGAGAGAGGCTGCAATGTCAGTTAAATGTCCCATGCAAATATTATCAGCCACAGGAGTAATGATGTGGGAACGGTATACTGAGATGGAGAACTGTCTTCTGCAGTCGACTAGAAAAACACCTCACCTCATGTGGGATATGACCTTATTATCTCTGATGAGATCAAGCAAAGACACTTCTGTGAAGTCTCACATTCTCCATCCAGAGGGTGAGAAGCCATCACCACCAACAAAACCTCTGTCTGTCCCACACAGGGAGCTCATACTTCAGTTAAAAGTCCCATGTTTAATTATTAGATGGGCTTGGTAGAGTCTAGAGTTTAAAATAATGAAATATAAGTATACAAGAAATAGTCTTCACATTCTAACACAGGAGCTAGTGAGTTACTCTTAAATGGGGTGAAACAGATGGTTTCTATAAATGAAATAAAGTAGTGATAGTTTGACCAGAAATGCCATATCCTGAACAACGAAAACCAAAGCCACCCCAGCATTAATCAGCTTGGCAGCTCATTTGCATCATGGTGAATAACCCTGTTGTGTATCTCAGTAACAAAGGACACCAGTCACATGATCTTCTGTGTTTCTGCAGGCCCAGGTCATGAGAATACAATTGGTTGCCCCCAAATGTGCTAAGGAAAAACCGGGTCCTTACTTTGAGCCCCATGATTTTCTAGGCGCTTCATGTTATGTTGGATGCTTTATTCTCAGAACAGTCTTAAAGTGAGGGCTATTGCCATCTACTTTACATATGATGAAACAGAGTGCCTCGACGATTCCACAGGCACTCAGGTGTAGAGTAGGTTAGGTGAGGACTGGATAGAGACTATGAAGTTCATGGGTCCGGCAGGACATCCGTGCTCTGCTACCATTCTTTAGCAAATGATGTAATGAACAGCAGGGATGGAAATAGGGTGACCCATGATGCAGCCCTGGAATCCCTTCCTTCCTAGTAATTTCCACTGTGTTTGCACACGCATTCAAAATAAACACAAGCAAGTGATTAATGCTCCGCAACAACTAGATAAAAAGGATGGAATTTTTTTTATTAAAATTTATAATTTACTTTTGGGAATTCGTATGTGCATATATTTTTAATTTAATGTTTTATTGATTCTTTGTGGATTTCACATCCTGCATTGTGATCACATTCTCCCCCCTGCACCTTCACATCTGTTCTCTGCTCTTTGAAACCTCATGTCCCAAGAAATAAAATTTAAAAGAAGAGGAGACACTCAGCATGGAGCTGTAGTGTAGTGAGTGACCCTTTAGTCCATAGGTCTTACTAGTCTTACTAGCAAGTGTTCATTGGTCTGGGTGAAGGCCCCTGATTTTTCGCTACACTATTGAGTCTAGGCCCTCACTGGGTCTCCTCTTGGATATCCTATTGCTGTCCAGTGTCTTGAAGATCTTGCAACTTTGGGCCCCTTCACAGATCATAAACCATAGACAAGGTGGGCCAACTCATAGCCCTGGCTCTAGGCTGGGTGAATTTTTAATGTAAGGATGAAAATACTTTGCACATTAAAACTTTACAAATTTCTTAGAATTTTGTGTTTAAAACTCGTGCTTCATGTTGCCAGGCTAGGTGAAGATGCAAAGACCTATCCCTTTGAGAGCGCCGTAACCTCTGTCCTGGCACAGCATCTCCGTATTTTGACCATTCTCGTCGCCTTTGATCTAAATGTGCTCTATGTAATTCAACCCTTTAAAGAAGAGCTTTAATCCACACTTCATTTCAAGCCTAGACAACTCACAAAGTAAGACTCATTTATTATTCCTGAGCCCCTAGCCCTCAAAACTTAAATTCTATGTCATTTATTCACTAGACTTGTTCACAATGTAAATGTGTGAAGCGTCCTAAGGGAACAGTAGATAATGGCAGACAGAAGATAGCCTGTGAGGAATGGGGTACCATACAGATCTCTCCAAAACGTGAAGTAAGAGTGACATGGAAATAGGTAAGGGCAAAACAATTCAGAGAATCTAATGTTTAAAATATGATGTCTGGCTTCAAATCTGCAGTTTCAAATCACTTCAAATCAGAATGCCAGTCATACAGTATGCAGATCACACTGGGAACATTTGGAGCACATGTTGAGAGAATGTGCACAATTGTGAAGAATTATGAAAATATCTGTCTCAAACCACGATCGTCTCAATAAGACTCCGAACGTAAAAGGCAACTAAAGTGTTATACATCAGAGCTACACCACAGAGTGGGAAACTTTGATTACAGAACAGTCTATTGTCGTCTCTCAGCCAAAAGAAATACATTATTCTTTTCTGTATATTAATCATTTGTATAGAATACAAAACAGATAACAAACAGCTAAAGTTTATTTTATTATTAAAGTAACATGTTAAAATGACTAAACATGTCTTCATTAAGTTCGGCTTATGTTGACTGGTTCAGTATCAGATAACCACTAATCCTTGGGGAAGCAAGCTACCTATCTTTCTCAGTACTGACAACAGGAGCTTAAAACTCTTAGGTGCAGGCTTTCTATTGTGGATTTATCCGCCACATCTGGGCACAGCTTCACCCGTGACACTTCACCAACATAACTGCCTAAATAAGACATACTTAAGTCCAGCACCCATAGAAATATTAATACGAAAGGGGAAAATTTCATAGGGCTCCATTCCTGAGCAAGGAACTATAGGTAATTAAGAAATGCTGAGAGCAGGAGAAGTAGTCTTCCCGGAGAAGAGCCCCTTAATTGGTTATCCAATATCAATCAGTCAGCTCTGAAATCGAATACACATTCATGACACCAACCAAACTGTGTTTTTTATGTTAGTGTGTGTGTGTGTGTGTGTGTGTGTGTGTGTGTGTGTGTGTGTGTGCATGAATTTGAGGAAAAGCAAGGAGAGGCCTGGGAGTAGATGAAGGATGGAGATGAAAGATGGGAAATGATGTGATTATGTTTTAATTCAGAAACACTTTTAAAAAGTAATAAGGAATGAAGAACTTATTCTGTGTCACAGCTGTAAAGGATGCATGTAATACCATCTTCTCATAAGGGAAATCATGGCAGGAGAAACAAGAAGCAGCTGGCCACTTGGAGTCCACAGGAAGCATAGAGAGTTGAGAGAGGGTGATGTTCTTCAATTATCAGTTTATTATGGATCCCATGGGATGGTGTTCCACACATTCTGAGCCAGCCTTCCCTACTCATTCAGAGTCTCTGGAAACACCTCTCTGGACACAACCAGAGCTGTGTCTCCCAGGTGATTCTAAAGTATAGAGAGTGAGGACAAGCTGTCACAGGAAGTCTCTGTGGGGCCCTGAGAACTTAGAGGGGCCCACGGTGGAGCCTGAGGGAAAGGAAATGGGGGCCTTGTATACACAATGAACTAGCTGCCATTAATGTTAACAACCTTTACCAGAGAAATAAATGAAAAAGAAAATGGTATGATGTTAGCACATCACATATAAAGAAAATGAAACAGCTCAAGATTTTCATTGTCTAGTAACGCTCAAAGAACTAGTGCTTAGATTTCCAGGTTCTGTGTTTTAAGTTGACCTTGTCTGCAGCAGCACTGGGCAGTATGCTCAGTGCCGAATGACACACTTGTGACTAACGTCTCCTCAGTGAAACCAAGGAAGCACTATCTCCCTGCGCAGGCTGAGCAGAAGGCTGTGCTGTTGACCAGGCAGCGCACAGAGAGTCTTGGTACAGACGCTGACAGACCCTGCTGTTCTCAGAGTTATGTTTCCTTACAATGTGTTACCTTCAAATTCCTGCTACAAAATGTGAATAATTCAGATACGAGGCAGAAACCATCAAGAATACTGAGAACATAACACATGGAAAGAGGGGAGAGTGGGAGGTCACAGCCGCTAAGACAGAGGGTCATTGGATCCCATTTTGCTGTTCCTTTGAAGTCTTCATTTTCTTTGGACAGGGTTTTCTGTGTTATAAACATAGTGACAATCTTAACTGGACAGTCTATATAATAAATGTCACAATTAAACACAAGTTTCCTCATTCATTACTTGAATGATTTCAAATATCTTACTAACTTCAATGCACAAAAGAAAATGTAGACAAAAAGACTATTACTGCACATTCACACTTATTAAAGAAAACAAAATCACTGCTAAAAGATTTATAGCAGATATAACATAGAAATAGTAATTCAAAAAGGAAAAAGTCCCAAACAGCTCGGGTCTCTAACGAATAACTCTCTACAGGTAATTGTGTTTCCAAAAGGGAAGCCATGATCTGTAATACAGTATTTAACTTGGGGTTTATGAGTGAAACCGAGTCTTACTAATCTTAACGTTGTGTGAGTCCCAGTTGAATTAATTTAGGTGAATGTTTTTCAAGTAATATTTCAAAGTTGTGAAGTTTGTAACTTGATATTCATTTATAAAAGTGTAAGCATGCCTAAATGAACATTTATTTCAAAACCATCCAACTTTTATTTGATGTTTTTCTAACAGCTTCTTCCAGGAAAATTTCTTTCAGCTTTTGTGTATTCCATCACATATCAGCAAGGATATATATCTATGAGGTTTTGTCTTTGAAGATTGATGACCTATATGACAGGCTAACAAATGGAAGCCACTTCCATAATGATCACTCTGGGCAAACTTTCAACAGCCTGGATTAAAACTGAAAGTGAAAAATGTGTTTAAAGCACAAAAATGTGGCATGGCATGTTTAAGAGAGGATAGAGCAAAAAAAAAAAAGTTGTATTAAAAAAACTTTCTTGACCTGAGGGATGAACACACACACAACACACACAAGGGACAGAGAGAGAGAGAGAGAGAGAGAGAGAGAGAGAGAGAGAGAGAGAGAGAGAGAGAGAGAGAGAGAGAGGATGCACATATGATACATATGATTGTCTGAATATATGAGATGTGTGTCTCATAAGTAAGTAGAAATAGAATATGAATATCATGTTTTGATGCTTAGGGGGATCTTTGGGCATACTCTCAGCTTGTAAACCATTAAATTATATAAATTGTGTGACTTCCCTGTGCAGGTTGTAAGAAGACTGAATCAATTTCTTTGTGAGTAAAGAGTTGGCTTCAAAATTAAAAATTTTCCAAGTAGATCTATTAAGGGAATAATTAAGTTCTGCTTTCAAGATGAACACTTTGACTCATTAAAAGGAAACAACAAGAGTCTGCTTGCATAATTCTGAGGTAAAATATAAACACGACTTACCAATGAACACCCTTCCTCTCTGGGGCTGAAACAGCTCTCCATGAAGGTTAGAAAGCTGTTTCTGGAGTGAAACCTAACAGCAGCGTGTCCACATATACTGTCACTGTTGGGGAACACAGAGAGATGCTGACAGATAGGTAGGTTGGTGCATAGATGATAGACAGACAGACAGATAGACAATATATAGTCTTTGGGGAGTAGACAGAATATCTTGTAGAGCTACCCTCTTTTTATTGATTAGTCATACCTATTGTTCTTTTCATCTTTCCCATATATAAATACAATTATGCTTATTAGCAAGCACATGTGTATCAGGGCACACTCCCTGGCACGTTTTCGGGGATTTCAAAGGAAATGTCAATAAAATCGAGTTTTGAGGTGGAAAGTACAAATACTCTAACATACAAATTAGGAGGAAAGCGTCCAAATAGCTCAGTATCAAGAAGCCTCTTGTGTGGGGTACCTCTTCTTTCTGATTGGCCCTTGCCCAGATTATAACAGGTTCAGGGGTTTTGGGGTTTTTTCTTATTTTTTGTTTGTTTGTTTGTTTTTTGTTTTTAATCTACTATTGTTGGTGGCACTGCAATTTTTTTTCTTTTTTTAAAATTTAGTTCCTACTAGTTGTAGAATATTACTTTAAGGTGTGTTACTTTTGTTTATGCTCTGGAACATTTGTTTAATGATGCAAAGATGTGTTTGATTAAATAAAATTCACTTGAGGTCAGGAGACTGAGTCAGCAACTAGCTGACAGGAAGTGGTAGGGAGGAGCCAGGCGGAGAAGGGTTTATAAGGAGGGGCGAAGGGCTGCAAGAGAACTTCTTGGGAGATGCAAGGAGTTAATTAGGTGTGCTACTTGCTGTTCAGCCTCTCTGGGAAGCAGGATTCTACTTCCGCCTTTGAAAAGAGTTGGTGGCTCCTTTCCTTCCTTCCTTCATCTCTTCCTTCCTTCCTTCTTTCTCCCTTTTCCCTTCCTCCTTTCCTTCCTTCCTCCCTCCCTCCCTCCCTCCATTCCTTCCTTCCCTCCTGTCCTTATGAGTACCTGTCTGTGCCATGGCATACATATGGGTTAGATAGCAACTTATAGAGTCATTTCCCATTATTCCCTATGTCAGTTCTAAGTAAAACTCAGTTTAGGCTCAGCAGCAAGTTGCTTCACACACTAAGCAGAGTCTACCAGCCCTCTATTGTTGTTTCTATTATAAAAGTTAGGCCTAATTATCACATATTGACATTGAAAACAATTGTTTTCCCCATCAATGAGACATCAGAAGCAATTTAAAGCTGATGAGATACGATCTATGAATCTTTGATTACATCATCAATGCAGTGGTGTTGCGGCCATTAAAGACTTCCAGAAAGCATATGAAATAATTGTCTAGAAAAAAACCAAGAAATATTTTTTCTTATTTAGATGATACAGGATTTTTATATTAAACAACTTTAAGTTCTTAGCACATTTATTTCTAAAATAATTATTCTATGCATAGTTACATAGGTTTAGAATAAAGCAATTATAGTTAAAAAAGAGTATAAGAAAATATGACACATCTGTATTTTAAAACCCAGTATTTCCCAAATGTGGCTACCCCATTCCAAGTCTGTAATTTATACAAGAAAATATAACAATAAAGTGTAAAATATAAATACTTCTAAAAGTAAAAGCATATTCAGGTAAATATAAAAGTAAAACATTGCTCTAAGTATATTGTATATTTAGAAAATTGTGCAAGAATAAATAAGGAATGTTTTAAAAACATATAATTATTTTTCAACATGTAAAAACTGAAATATATGCTTTCATTTAATACCCAGCTTTACATGTGTTTACTTTGTACTTGATTAGACTGGCCACTCTAAAAATATCATTCCGTTCTACAGACATTTTCAGTTTTAGTGAGAAAATAAACAGTAAAACTTCTCATGGAAGCACTTAGTTAAATAAGCCAAAATAAGAAGACAAAAATCTCCCAAAACTCTAACAAGGAAAAAACGCTTTCAATTTTACGTGCACCAAAGAAGTATAGGTGAAATATATGTAACTGGAATATAATATTTCCATAGTCACTGTAAAATTACATTGACATTTTTCAAAAATGGTTTGTAAGAAAATATGTCTCCTCAAATTTAAGTATGAAAAAACGCTTCAGCATTTTCATGCAGGTTCTGAGGATCAGTAAGAGATTATACATCTTAGATGCTGAGAGTGACCCATAAAATATTAGGGTGTTTGGTCAGATATAAAGTTGATTGTGAATAAAATAAAATACAAATAGAACTAGAATTTCAACACAGGAACTATTATATTTAAACCCAAAATAGTAAAGACTAAGGAAAAAGACTAGATAAGGAAGCACAGAGAGAATTTGTTTCCTATCTTCCTGTTGCGTCCCTGTGGAAGTAAGAATGAATAATGTGGGCACAGAGTCTTCCTCTGTGACTGCACCCATCAGCCTGCCCATGCATCATCAGTCCTGGAGACTTCATGCACCCCATGTCTATTTCCTTATGCGTCTGACCTGTCACATAGCACTATTCCTCCCTGCATCTCTGACATGGCCTTCCAACTTATCGTCAGAGTTGACAGGTTAACCTCTCTACATCTTGCAAAAGAGAGTTCTTTCTACTGTATTGCACATCCATTATCGTTGAAACTAAACCTTAATATTAGAACTAAAATTGAACATCTGTAATATAAAACCTGATATAAAATCAAATATGAAATCTGCAATTTAAAACCCAAGGATGTTGGCAGACTGAAAGATGAAGATAGGGACCAAAGGAGGTTCCTCAGCCTTCACAGAAAAGAGACATATAGTAAAGACCGCCAACTGGAGAGGTAAATAAAGAGTAATCTTTTTTAATGCACTGTATTCCATGCCTTGTTGTGTATCATTGTTCTCACCAAAGCAGCACCTATGTGTGTTCTGAGGATTAAAAGGCTTCCAGGGTGGAATATGTCTGCATTAATGATCTAACACAGTCTCTATATAACTTAGCTTTTGATAAAACCAGTGCATTTTGTCAAAGAATATTCAAGACAGATAATAAAATAGTCACCAGTCATTTCTTAATATTTTTTTATTCATTCATGTGAATATTTTGTTTTCAGATAGTTTAGAAAGAAAACTACCGTTCTCTTAATTTTATTCACACTTGTGCTATTAAAAAAATTGAAGAAAGTAAGCCACTCCACTATCCATGAAAAATGGAATGATCCAAAGTAGGGAGAATATGCCCCAAAGGAGATTACATTAAAAATGTTATGATCTCTGCAGTTCATAGCCAACCCATTTCTGTAGCTCTACTGAAGGAAAGTAAAGAAAATGCAGTCAGAAGAGAAGGCTGGTGTTGCCTGGGTCTTTTACACCACAACCACTCAATTTACCCAGATAGAGTACCTAATTATATCTCAGCTAACAGATGCCAAAATAGTTGTCCTTGGGAAACAATTCCGCCATATCTGTGTTGTTTTGTTTTGTTTCCAGGGCACAGTTCCCATCATGTCACTATGTTAACCTTCTTTTGCATGCAGATGACTGAGTCTGATACTACTCAATAATACCGTCCTGAAGAAAACGGTAGAGGAATGTTGGCTAACGGAGGGTGAGAAAGAAAATAGAGATCTATATTCATGCCCTGGGGGATCTATATTCACGCAGTTTCAGACTCTTACTGCTGCTGCAAGGGGGATTGTTTACCCCCTCTCTCAGTTCAAGAAGAAACAAACTCAGGTACCCAACTTTAAATTGCATTTAAGAAATTACTTTCTATGTCTGAGCTAACCAATCACCACCCCTTGTGAGAGACAGCAAAAAGAACTATGTAAGCCCAACGACAGAAAGCCAGGCCTTTGATTTGTTACATCACTGACCTCATTAATTAACACAGCTGATAAAAATCACCCACAGACTTCTCAGAAGCCTTGTACTCAGGTGATGCCAGATTGAGCCACATTACACTAATTAAATCCACCATATGATTTAAATGTGAAGATCCTAAGATAATAAACATGAAGATGTTACTTGAATAAAAAGGAAGTTCACAGTGAAACATCTGAAAATACTTAATCAAAACCCACTTTATAAGAGAGAGAGAGAGAGAGAGAGAGAGAGAGAGAGAGAGAGAGAGAGAGAGAGAGAGAGAGAAAGGAGGGGTCAAGAGGAGAAAATAGTCCAAAAAAAAAAAAAGCGGAGAAATTGCTTGCAGAAGGGGAGAGAGGATTTGATCCATCCACATTATAGGAATACATTTCTATGAAATAAAGTGTCTTAAAAGAAAGCCTAAAGTGGAGAATATAAATGTATTACTCTTCTAGGTCACAACTTATCACTTTCATTAAACACTTCTCTAATAATTAAAAACTTGCAAGAAGTTACAAAGGAGTATTCAACTTAGATTCTCCAGAAACAAGGCTTATAGACGTAAGAGCAGAGCAAAACAGCCATTACAGGTGAGGTTGCCTAGCAACCAGCTCCAAGCACCATGGTGAAGCCCTTTGAGTGTCTCACAGCCAAGAACGCCCAGCCTGCAGATCAATTATGAAGACAGGAGATGAAGACAGAAATGAAGATGCTATCAAAATGCTCCACAGAGTGAAATAATATTCAGATGCTGCAAGGCAAAACTGTCATTAACACCTCTGTTTATGCATTTCTTTCCTGCAGGGGCATGTGTACAGATATACAGGACTTTGAAAATAAAACTTCATAATTTCAAAGTAACAAATCCTGGGCCAGAAGCAAGCACTGGTGATGTTTCATATCGCATCTAAGCCAACTCTGGGAAGAGAAAGAAGCGTTTGAGCATTTTTTTTTTCTCCTTGTTTTAGCTTGTTTTAAATGTAACTTTTGGTTGACAGAGGAATATTGACTAAATTACTTTCATAATGAAAATAGTAGAATTTTACATGATTTTATATGCAGATTAAATAGCAGTTTCTATTCCTTTGCACTTTAAAATTTTAGCTTGTCATTCGAACTATTATTCAGGTCTAAGAGATTAAGAGACAGGGAACAAGAAGAGTCCATTTCTGAATGTGTCTTTTATTTGTTGAGTGGAAAGCTTGTTAAATGTGTCCTGGGTTTCTAGACTTTTCCATTCCACCACCAATGGTAGTGTTGAACACAAGTCTTCCCAGTAATCTGAAGCATCAAATTTAAAGACTCAGTTATGCAAATTTCAGTCTAAAGGACAGAGCTTGATAGTTCTGATGCATGAAGAACATGGACAGAAGAGCCCCAGGCTCGGAAGGACAGAGTGCGTGAGGGAGGAGCCCCAGGCTCAGAAGGACAGAGTGCCTGAGGGAGGAGCCCCAGGCTCAGAAGGACAGAGTGCCTGAGGGAGGAGCCCCAGGCTCAGAAGGACAGAGTGCCTGAGGGAGGAGCCCAGGCAAAGGCGTGTGCCTGAGGGAGGAGCCCCAGGCTCAGAAGGACAGAGTGCCTGAGGGAGGAGCCCAGCCAGAAGGACAGAGTGCCTGAGGGAGGAGCCCCAGGCTCAGAAGGACAGAGTGCCTGAGGGAGGAGCCCCAGGCTCAGAAGGACAGTGTGCCTGAGGGAGGAGCCCCAGGCTCAGAAGGACAGTGTGCCTGAGGGAGGAGCCCCAGGCTCAGAAGGACAGAGTGCCTGAGGGAGGAGCCCCAGGCTCAGAAGGACAGAGTGCCTGAGGGAGGAGCCCCAGGCTCAGAAGGACAGAGTGCATGAGGGAGGAGCCCCAGGCTCAGAAGGACAGAGTGCGTGAGAGAAGAGCCCAGCCACCCCTCTGTTGTACTTGATCTGTATTTATAGTAGAGTGTCCTAGGCACAAAGGGACAAAGTGGGGAAAACAGGGGCCCATCCACCCCTCTTATTTGAACTGTATTCATAGCTGCCTATAGGGCTCTGCTTAATCATGATGTCTCCTAGAAACACACCATATATAGTGACTTAATAGCTACCTGAGTGTTCCTGTGTCCTGTCAATGTGACACCTAAGATTAACAATATATATGTATATATGTACATATATATAATCATAAATATTTAATGTTATATTTATCTCATTTTCCTAACTTCTAGTTTTTTATTAAAATTTCAATTGTATGAGAACTGCCTTGTTATGGTTTTGTTATCTGTTTTCTAGTCATTGGCATCTTTATTTAACAAATTTTAACATTAATACTGTAGCTACTTAGTGGTGAAAATGCAGAGATATTTCATTATTCAGCATTAGTATTTCAGCACAAGAATTTTAATGTGATTATACAAACTACTTTTTGTAACCTTTGATACACATTTTTGATGGTGAGGAGATAACTTCTAAATTGAGAAATGCCTCTGAAATTTAAAAACTTGATAAAAATCACAAGTTCTTGCAAATTTATTTTTTAAAAAAACAGTAATGATTAATAATAACAGAAAGATAGGTAATTTATTTATGGATCTTAGCATGGTAAACAGGAGAGACTTATCAGTGCAATATCAACTGGAAGAAATTTGAGTATGAGGTTTGTAACTTTCCCAAATTGAGCCAAACTAGGTTGCCAAGGGAGACGCCAGCAACAGCTGCTGTGCCATGAGACAAGACAACCTGAACCAGTCAGTATCCAGCCTCCAGGAGAGACTCTGATGCCAGTGCACCCGCTCCCCTCCCCTGCGCACGTAGAGAATATATAAGACTTTCCCCTTCCTAAAATAAACTGAACTTGCTACACCCCGCTTGTCTCCCAGGAGTCTGTGCCGCTGACCCTGTGTCTACTCCGCGCCCTCCCCCAGGGGAAGTTCAGTGAGACAAAGTAGCAGATCAAAGCAGCATTGGTAAATATGTTTCCCCAAGTGAAACCAAGTTGCATTTCAACTTTGTGGTTATCAGCCATGGTGCTAACCTGAGCTGTATTGGTACCAGTGGTTGTAAAGCTCCGAGGTGACCCTGCTCCACTTCAGTTTGCTTAGTTCACGGGTTACTTTTTTCTAAATTACTATCAGAAGAAATAGGTTAGACTAGTAACAATATTGCCTTGCCTTGAAATTCAGCCCAATGATAGGATGATGGTGAAACCTGAAATTACAGAGACATAAAAGGCCCTAGTCTTGGGGCCAATAAGTTCTTTTTTCTTAATTTATACATCGATCTCAGTTCCCTCTCCCTCTCTCTCTCCCTCCCTCCCTCCCCCTACCTCCTTCTCTCCCACCCTTTCATGCCCCTGACCACCCTCCCATCGCCCCCCACTCCACTTGTAAGGTGATGCCTTCCAGGAGGGGTCATCTAAATCTGTCAAGTCATTTGGAGTAGGGACTAGGACCTCCCTCCTGCCTCTAGATTAAGGGAGTGTCACTCCATGGCGAATGTGCTCCCAAAGTCCTTTTGTGCACCAGGGATACATCCTGGTTCCACTGTCAGAGGTCCCTTAGACTGCCCAGGCCTTCTAACTGAGACCCATGTTCAGGGGGTCTGAGTTGGTCCAATGCTGGATTCCCAGCTATCGGTCTGGGGGCCCATGAGCTCCTTCTTCTTCAGGTCAGCTGTCTCTGTGGGTTTCCTCCCTCTCTGCATCTGGATTCCAGTTTGGCTCAGTGTTTCATTGTTGATGTCTGATTCTGTTTCCATCAGCTACTAGATGAGAACTCTATGATGGTGGATAAGTTAAACATCTATCTCATTATCAGGGAAGAGCATTTATGGTAGCCTTTCCACTGTTGCTCAGATTGTTAGTTGGGGTCAGTCTTGTAGATCTCTGGACATTTCTTTAGAGTCAGTTTCCCTTCAAACTTATAATGGCTCCATCTTTTATGGTGTCTATTAGTGACTAAATAGCTACCTGGGTGTTGTATTCCTTTGTCCTGTCAATGTAACACCTAACATTAACCTTTTTCTTTTTTCTTTTCTTTTTTAAGAAAAGGTTTCTCTGTCACTTTGGAGGCTATCCTGAAAGATTAACCATTTTATCTTAACCAAACTTATCTTAATATAAGCATGCAACAAAATGATCTTCTATTACTGGAAATAATTTTTAAAATTTCATTCGTGCAATCTTCTGCCTGATATTTGAGGAGTGACCATTTTGACAACTATAGAGTGTTTAGTTGCATTTCCAGCTCAGAAGAATCAGGAAAAAAAACTATTTGATGACAGCAATGTGTTAGTCTTACTTATAATTGTGGCGCACTCGCAATGCTACTCATCTCCTACTATTCAGTATCATCAGTACCCAATATTGACTTTTCTACTGGCTAATAGAACCAATGACTCAATGTAGTAAACACCAACCTTTTGTGAAGGCACTATAAAAGGATTTATAAGTAAACTAAACAGTTTATAATGCCAAGTGTAAGTCCAGCCTCATACAAAAAATGTCCAGCATCCTTATACAATATTGCAGGATTGATCCTATAACTAAAATGTCTTTTATGGAGAAGCAGAGATAAGACATCACCAAAGTGCAGCAGCGTATTTCTGTGGCAAGTTACTGGGTCACTGAGGAATCTAAGGTATTGTCAAAATCTTGAGCTAAAGGAGAGCATGCTGTTGATGCATTTGGAAGCTTACGGGAGAAAAGGCTAACATTTTAACAAACTGGTAAATTACTGAAAGTTGGTCAGTACAAAGATGGGATCATACGATGCAATACAAAGATGTTTTCCTGGCATGTTCCCTTTATGTGTGCTGCTCCAGACATTTTCACACGTTTGAAACAGGTGCACTTAAGAGAGAAAGTAAAAGCATTGAGGACCTTTTTATTTTTGTCTAAGATGAAACCTTAGGGTAACGACACATCTATATTTAAAATGTAAGTAATCAAATTTCAACAATGTTATTTTTACAGACATATTATGTTCCCTGGTGTTATAAACATTATGATGCAATTAATCAGAACCCATGTGTTCCTTGCACCAGGCATTCCTCATGTAACCACACAACCGAGTTCTGCATTTTATGGCTTATGCAGAAGCATTAACTTTATTCTTTTTATTTTAAGCTTTCACCATTAATATTGAACTCATTATTAAATATTTTATTGGCCAGGCTTTTAAATTACTTAATGCTAAAGTGGGATATTCAATGAAGTGACTTTTATCTTTAAAATATTTCAGGTAAAAATATAAATGTAAACCTTATTTAACATACCACAAAAATACAATAGTCACTTCATTTTCAAAGTAACTATAACACAATGCCATATATTTACTTAATTTGTATTCTTTGTTACCCCCCACGTGCTCTGTACCCAACCCCCAATCCAGTCCTCCTCTATTTCTGCTCAGCAAAGGACATACCTCCTTTGGATAGCAATGAAACATGGCATACCAAGTTGCAACAAAACAAAGCACCTTCCCTTATATTAAGGCTCAGCAAGGTAACCAATATGAGAAACAGTTTCCCAAAATTCATCAAAAGAGTTAAAGACAACAACTGCTCCCACTTTAAGGTGTCCCACATAAAGGCCAAGCTATAAATTGTCACATATATGTAGAGGATCTAGGTTGGAGCCTCTGGTTGTTACAGATGCTGTGAGGGCCTATGAACCCAGGTTAGTTAATCCTTCACCCCTCTGGCTCCTATACTCCTTCCCACCTCTCTTCTGCAGGGTTCCCCGAACTCAGTCTAATATTTGACTATGTGTCTCTGCATCTGTTTCAATCAGTTTCTGGATTTGAAGCCTCTCTGATGACTACTAAGCTAGGCCCCTATCTGTGAGTATAGCAGATTATCATTGGGCATCATTACATTGACATTTTATTTCCAGCCACGTTTTGCTCTAACATAGGTCTCTGAGCCATCCAAACTCTGGGTACTGGCACTCCAAGCAGTGTTGGGGATGTCATGGGTCTAAGCCTGGAATAATAATTTGGTGGCCTCTGCCACAATCTTTTGCTACCCTTACCCCAGCAGATCCCATAGGCAGGACAGATTGCAAGTCGAAGATTATGTATCTGTGTTGGTGTCCCAATCCCTCCACTGGAAGTCTTGCCGGGTAACAGGAGAAAACCAGTTCAGGCTTTGTATCCCTTATTGCTTGGAATCTTAGTAGGGGTCATCCTTGGACATTCCTGGGAGTTTCCCTTGTACCAGGTTCCTACCTTACCCTGAAATCCACCCCCTCCCAGGCATCTCTTTCAATACGACCCCATCCTTTCCCGACTCGATCCCTGATGTTCCCTTCCTCCACCTGCCCCTAGTCCTCCCACAAAATCTCTTCTCTTTCCCTTTCCTGGGGAGATCCAAGTGATCTCTCGAGCCGTCCTTGTTTCCTAGCCTCTCTGGATCTGGATCTGTGAATTACAGCAAGTTTATCTTTTACTTTATAGTTCTTAAAGACATCCTATAACACTTGTTTTAGAGACAACTTGGAGCTAATTTAAATACTCCTTGGATTTCTTCAATCTAGGCAACAGTTTCTTTACATAAAGCTGTATTTTGCTGTGGATTGCTAGACTGCTCCTATGGTTTGACTTTTAAAACTCAACAAAAAGGAATCTGTCCAGAGATACAATAAGAGTAAACTGACTCTAAGATTGTATTGTAGTCAAGTTGATCTGGCTGTTAGATCAGGCTTGCCTTGTCTGTCGCTTCGGATAAAGCACTAATCATCTCTAAGCCCAGTTTCTTCATCTGTTAAAGGCTCAGAATAGCAACTCATTGACTAGAATTGCATTTTAAAGATATAATGAAGAAAAAATGTATGCATAGTTGCCTATTTCTTACATGGTCACCCATTTGCTATTTGTGTACACACATACACACACACACACACACACACACACACACACACACACACAGAAACACACACAAGTCTTATAGTATTATTAGCCACACTACCACCCATACACCCATTCACTTAGTAGTAAATCAGGTGAAGAATTATATTCATAGTTAGATATGGTGGTTCCTATTTGTAATCCTAGTACTTGGGAAACTGATGGAGGAAGATTATTGCAAGTTCCTAGAAGCCTTAACTACAGAGTGATGTTTTGTCTCAAAAAAAAGGGAGGGGGAAGAGAAAGAAAACCACTTATATCACTTATATTGATAAACTAAGCAATGATTGTGAGCTTGTGAAGGTTGTGAAGGTTTAGCTGAGTTGGGTGAGCAGCATACATAACTAAAAATTTGTGGTAGTGTTGACAGTCATATATGCTCTTGGGAAGGAAGGAAGGACAAAGGAAAGAAAGTTAAGTTTTCAGAGGCTTAGCTCAAAAGCACAATGTGTGGAGTACTTCATAGCAAGGTTGCCTGAGGATTCATGTGTGAAATACAAACAGAATTCATTCCTCGCTCATTTGTAGCTGGTAAGTTAAAATCTCAAGTAGCTTTTAAAAAAAAATGAGTAAGAATGTGTGCCTTGAATTCCATCACAATTTGGTTTCATTGACTGAAAAATCAGCAATACCAGTGTAGATCACACAAGGAAGATGAAATAACCTGCATTTAAATGGTTAAAATGCTATCTTGGCAGCTAAGATGTATGGCCCTCTATATAATTCATTTTATTCTATATCTGTGTAGTTCATGATGTATTTATAAACTTGTCTAATTGTACTATTCAGATTTAAATGTCAACTGACTTAGAGTCATTGGAGCAGAGAAGTACAACAGAGGAACTGTGTAGATCATGCTGTTCTGTAGGCATTCCTGAAGGGATTCTCTTGATTACTAATGGATATGGATGGGAAGACCCTACCAACTGTGGCCAGCAATATTCCTCGGATGGTCCAAGGCTATAAAAATGCTAGTCAAGCAAGAACTAGGGACTGATCGGGGAGGGAGCCAGTAAATACTGTTCTTCCCTGGTTCTTGCCTTCATATTTTTCCCTGACTTCCCTCAAAGGTAGATGGTGACCTGGGAAGCAGGGCCTTCCTTTTCCTGAGGTGATTTTCACCAGCATATTTCATTACAGCGAAGAGAAGAAAGCTAGGACACTAGTCAGAGAACAGAAGAAGGTAGCAGAAGGAATTGGTCACTAAAATAAGAAGTATGGCCGTTAGTATAGTACTGTTCCATTTATATGATGTTCAGAGCTAGTAACAATAAATAATGTATTTTAAATGAAAATGGTAATTATATGTTGGACAGGAAATCACTAAAGAGAAGGGATGAGAAACAATGGAAAACACAATAATGAAAGAAACGTTCTATTTTGTTGATCAGGGTGATGGTTTCAGAGATGTGTTGCAAATGTAAAGACATAAATAGCTCTACATATAACCTCTGTGTATTTTATTAAAGTTAGAACCTAAGAATAGGTTGTAATAAAATGAATTGTGAAAATAACTCTTTATTAATCTCATCTGATATTTTCCAAAATGTTTTGAATAGACCCAAACAGCAAAACACTTAAAACACTGCCAAGCAAAAGTCATAAAGAGGAATGTAGGAAGTTGGAAGCATTTATAGTAATCGGGTAATCTCTCACCTTCCTGTTGTTCCTAGAAACTTTATTTCCACAGTGAATGCGACAATGTATGGGTTACAGAATATCATAATATCGGTCATGCAGTGGGGAATGTTTTTTTTTAATGTTTTTACTATCTTCTGTAATTCTCTATAACTATCCATCAATCCTTGAAAAAATGAGAATATTAAAAGGGCAAAGTGTAAGTAACCATGTGCAATCCATGAGCATCATGGGCTAATGTATCATGTGGCATAATTGTGGTCTCCATTTTACTTTCTGTGAATACACTAATGTGAATAATACAATAATAAATGATTCAGGCTTACAGGCATTCAGAGGACCACATGCAGGACATTTTAATATTTACCAGCTGAAAATCTAGACAAGACTTATTTTCTTTATCACCTAGAAATCACACATCCTCAATTAATTCTGTGTTTGCCATCTTTCCTTTCTGCAAAGTCAACACTAATGCCGCGTGTTGTGTCATCACACGATAATCTCAGGAGTTACTTCCTAGTTAATATAGTTAAGTCCTAGTAGGCATACTGTGATTATAGCCTATTGATAGCTGTGATGGCAGCAGAGAAAGCCAATGACTTTATTATTGGGCTGGAACATCAAACAGAACTCCTGCACTGATAGTTTAGACCTGCAAAAAGGAGAAATCCAAACTTCAGTTTCCGGCTTATTTCCAGCTAGCTGTTTTAACTAGGGCCTCTTATAGGTTGATAGTAGGGAGGATTAGCCATGCAAGGAAAACTTGGGAAGAAATATTTAGCAAGGATAAAAAGAAGGAAGTTTGTAATGACTCTCATGTTATTAAGGTCAAGGAATAAGTATGACCTCAGTGAGCAGGAAGAGAAGGAAAAGATTGTTCAGCTGGGGATATCACAGACTAAAACACAGCTCTAAGAAGATTTTGATAACACTAACAGCAAGCATTGACTGTTTAAATAGCATGATGTCTTACTTAGTTTAATGTTTTACCTGGATTCATCATTGTGAAAAGAAATGGAGACAGATCTAAACGTTTGGTACTTAGAGCAGGAGATTTCTACTTCAGATGGCCATAACCAACACAGCTTATCCAAATACAGGATCCTGGAATCTATCCAGAAGAAGGTCTAATTTAATTAGTTAAGTAAGTTTTAGAATTTGCATGTCTAATGAGTTTTGTAAGATACTGTGTGAGTAGCTTTATGACACCAAATCAAAATACCATAGTTAATTAACTTGAAAGAGTAAAGGTTAAGTTGGTCTCACAGATTTGAGTTTCCTGTCAAAGATCTGTTTTTTTTATAGTTTAAAGACTGTGGCAAGACAGAGATCAAGGCAGAAGCTTTCCATACCTTGACATTGCTTATTGCTTGAGTCAGAGGGCAAAGCTTGCAGATTATGATGTTTTTGTCCATTGTGGTATCTCTCAGTTCTTGGCATTTGGAGTATGGAGCACAGGTGTTCACAAAGTGGTAAGCCATGGAGAAGAGAGAGATTATAAACAGGGGTCAGACTATGACTTTGAAATGCCTGGTGCTGGGGACCTGCTCCAGTAGTCAGGCCCTACCAACTAAATGTGCCATAGTCTTCAGTAAACCATCGCCACCTGAAGAACTAACACCTGGAAATGAGCCCCACAGTCCTCTTCATGAACAAGAACTTCAGACCCTCTCCAGGTGCATGAGCCTTTAGGAACATTTGAGCCCCAAAGTATAGAAGTTACACTGGACAGAGAACATAGAAAGATATGAAAATAATGATGAAATTATTAACGTTTCTTTTTTAATATAAGAAAGTGAGTCTTAGAAAATATGTTCTAAAGTTTTATATAATAAAACACTGGGTATTTCCTTTAGACGATAGTTTAGAAAACTTTACATAGTTTATGACGAGGCTGCAGGAAGACCTCTTTTCTGGCATAGAAACCCATGAGATGACTTTAATTGGCAACCCATCCAATGCATCTCAACTCTTCTGATACACTTCAACGGTGAATAGTTTGTATATTAAAACAACACATGGAAAATTCACATGGTGTCCAGGGATCAAGATCATAAGGTTTGGGTATAGCAAAAAAAGTAAGGTTTATTCATAAAATCTATTAAAGTCATAGAAACAAATCTTAAAACATTAAGTCCAAAGCAGGTAGAGAAAAATTACAGAACTAAAAGTGTTCCTTCACAAGAAATATTCAAATATCCCTAGTATGTTTCTTTATATAAAGTTTGGGTGAGAACTGCAGGGAATCATTTTGATAATAAGATATTTAAATTATGGCTAGTGATGGGAAAATAAATGGTTTTCCTGAACAACATGGGTACCAAAAATAAAATAAAATAAACTTCAACTTGGAACAAGGCTGGAGAATTATGAAACAGAAAAGTAATGAAATGTCATATCCTGTGATGCCACACAGGTCTCTTTAGTTCACCAATTACATAGAAGACAAAACTAAGTGGGATCTAATATGGCCACAGACATGGTGTAGCAGCTGGTTAAGTTACTAGTCTACTGGATTGACGGATGCCAATAAGTCTTCATCTGAGAACCAGTGCTGAGGAGATGAGGACTGCGAGTGAGCTGATGGCAATCACTCAGCTTTATTAAAACAAAAATCACCCCCCTGAAAAAAATTAGTCATCAAGTAGTCAGCACTGCTAACAGCAGGGATGCAAGTGCACACAGCTTGTTTTGCTCAGAGTAAGTTGCTATAGGACTTCACTGAAAGCAACAATACAAAGACAGACTAAGTGTACCCTACAACTGATAATGACATTCCTAAAATTATAGGCAAATATAGAAGAAATTCCAGGAAAACACAATTTCCATGCAGGGAGATTATTCTAATGGTCTAACAAAATCTATTAAACCAGCAGTTATTAATTGGGTGTTTTGGGTTTTCGGGTACCCTATTTCTCATGGTTGTTTTGGCTGACAGGAGTTGTCCTGAATTGACTTAGGCCACCACCCAAGTCAGAATATGGCCATATTTCAAGGTGGGATAGGTTCAAATGTAATATCTTAAAATGAAATGACAATAGATTAGGGTAAGTCCTAAATAAGAAAGTCACATAAAGATGAAGGCGGAGAAATATATGATGTCAGTGTTACATAAGGGATCAGAAATAGTTGGAACCAACAAAGGACAGGAATATACAACAGTAGGTAGAGCAAGCCTGGCCTGATAGAGAATGACTTCTTCGCATTTCTGGTTTCTATCAGTGTGAAGAAATTGGTGTTTCCTTTATATCACTTATTTTGTTACATACTTTATCATGTGATACATAGAAACAAATACAGATTTTAGTACCAGTACTAAGTAAATAATATAACCAATAGCTTTCAAATGTATACATGACTTGGGAGTTAGATAAAGACAAAACAACATTGCCTTGAATAGATTGCTAAAAATATTAACATTAAAGGTGTTTCTTGTGGGCTGTTAGAAAGAGGTTAGTTGCATGATACTGAGAGTAATATTAGGTATTCTAGTAAATAAAAAGAAAAGATAGGAGATAGATAGATAGACAGACAGACTTGTAGGTAGAAAAATAGATATTGCAGAAATCATCCCAACATACAATATTTGGCAAAACAAAAAGTAGTCCTTGTAAGCAATGTGCTTAGCCATTTAACTGAGCTTTACAAGCAGAGTAGACACTGTGAACTAGCTTCACTTTATTTGCTTATAGTGGCGTTGAACTACACAGTCAAGTAGAGGGAAAAATTATTACCAAAGAGAAATCAGAGTCTGAAGACTTGGAATGTCCTCAATTCATTTAGATTACAAATGATTCTAATGCCAAGATAGCCTGGAGCCTGGAGCCCGTTTATTTGACCTCTTAGGTTTTAGACTTAGTCTTCAGGAGTGTGACAGTATTAGGTTCTATTGTTTTAGGCAACACAGTTGATGATGATGTTAGGTTGGTCCTGGAAAACCATTCAACTATTTTTATGCAACAGAATAGAAACAAGTTGAGGTATGTTTGGAAGGACATAACACAATTTTGGAAGGAAAACACAATTTTTAATGCTTGAGTGTTCTTTAAGGAATTTCTCTTGTGGATTTTAGTGGCTATAAATAATTAATTAATATAAATAAATAAATAATGAAAATGAAACTAGATCATTCTGGTACGAGAAATTGTCTGAGGTACTATCTTCCTTGTTTGCTAAAGATTCTTTAGAATTAGATGTCATTTTGAAACTATTCGAATAATAGGAATATAGGATTATCAGTAAGAACTCACCAGAGCAATGTAGTGTACTCTCCATAAAAGAATAAGCAGGAATCAGGTGCTGTGTATAAAAAGTAAGAAAAGTGAACACCAGTCATTCACAGATGGAGAGAAACATTCTCTATTTTACCCTGTTTTTATATGCTTTACAAAATATATAAATTGGACAAATTCATTACTAATCAATGTATAGACGCTTTAAGTAATGCAACCTTATTTCTCAAATAATACTCTTTATTTGTTGCACATTTAAAACTTTAAAAAAATACCAATGTAATCATGAAAAAATAATCATTCAGTGAGTGAAAATAAATGGTATTTAAATCGTGTAAAGTAAAATCTATTGAAAAAGAAAACAATTGTTTTATCGGTTCAGTAACCATTGTAACATGATGGAATGATTTTATGCCTCAACTTAGTGGGATGTTGTGGGTGGAAATGGGATAAAGACTGAAATTAAATATCAAATCTCATTTGTTTACAATAAAGTTATATTGAAAAATATGAGAAGTAAACATACACAAAATTGTATCCAATGAAATCCTCACAAAACAAAGGAAGAAAGGAAGAGAGAGAGAGAGAGACAGAGAGAGACAGAGAGAGAAAGAGAGAGAGAAAACAGAGACATTACATGAACGGGAACTCGATGAGGTCATTTTTATTAAATTTCTTGGGAAAGCCTGAAATGAGTAATATTTGAATATACCTCACTGTCAGAGACACTGAACAAGGCGTGCAGGTAGAGAAATCAGGGAGCAGTCAGAAAGCTAAGGACAAAGGTAGAGGCCTGAAGCAGCTCCCTGCAAACAATGTACCATGCAGGGCAGAAGGTGCTCCTGTGAGAAAGCTAACACTTTATTATGGACAGTATTTTATTAGTAACCCTCTAATAGCCTTTTCCTGGACTTTTCTTGGCCAAGGCTGACCTCTGTCTTACAATGCAGCCAACACGAACTTGATCATCCAATTACCCTGCCTCTACCTCCCCGGGATGAAGATTAAAGTGTGCACCACTGCTCCTGATCTGTGGCGTGAACAATCCAACTTAGGACTTCAGGCATGCTGGCAAAGCATCCTACGGTCTCAGCTGTATCATCAAATCATGTTTCTAATTGTTTTTAAGTGGATAAGAAACTTCACCATAGTTCGCAGTCATTGAATTCTACTTTACTTGACACAAGTGACAGTTTCAAGCCATCAAAATTAAAGACCCCGCTTTCAAGCCTCCTGGCTATTGTGCTCATAATGACAGCTTGTTAGATGTGTGCAACCCTTTCTGAGCTTAAAAGCATCTATTTTGTGTGCTAGGAAATGAGGCTGACTACAAATTCATCTGGCAAATCCCCCTTCCCACTCTAACGGCGTGGGGCATGATGTGTTTGCAGCCCACCGAGAAGCAAAGGTGTTCTGTGACTTAGATGAGAAATTGCAGATTTCTCCTGTTCATCTCACAAGCCAATGCTTCAGACTCCTGCTTTTTATTAATCAAATGATATGAATTTAAACTCTCCCATTCCTCCAAGTAATATTGTTTGAGCAGCACAGATGTCACCTGTCACCGTTGTGTAATTTCTTTTCAGATTAATCCAGTGAAAGTCAATGGCAGAGGTATATACTGAGCAGCACGGTAGGTGATTTACCTGATGTAGGAAGTTGTCTGGTGTACTTACACAAACCCAGAAGGCACAACCCACAACACTGGGGCTGGTTATACGACACAAAGCATCACGTACGCAAATTATCATCGATGGAGGTCTCTGTTACAAAATTACATGAAGGTGATAATATTTATCTTCGGCTCTTAATTAAATTTCATAGTTTTACTGAAAAAAATCTGAAATTTTAGCTTTGACATTTATTTATTTCACTGTTTATATACTACTGTTTCATATGAAACATTTAAGATATAATCATACATACTTTATCTTTTCAAAATTACTGAGCACTTTTGGGAAATCAGGGATAGTTAATGTAAGCTACAGCTTCAAAGATGAAATGAAAGATCACACGAAACTTTCCCATGATTGTAGGAGGAGAAGCCCCGGACAAGGGCAGTGGAAGGGCATTCGTGTGAAGCCTCGGCAATGATGGAATTCTACGTGTAAGCCAAAATCACAGCTCACAGACAGGCCTGGGGTCATAAGCATCTACTCAGGGACCGTGCAGGACATTTCACTTCGCCATTCTGCCCTCCCACCAGCCGTCCATCTGACATCTCAATTGGTGTAAGATTACAGGAGAATAGGGGAGGCAGACAGTGAGGGCCTTGAGTTACATATCATAGCACATCCGCTCACACGGACAGGCAAGCGGGGGAGGAGGGCATTAGTCAACTCTCATTATCAGCAGGGTTCTATTAGTCTTCTGTGACACTGAGATCATGATCCGATCCTAATCACTCTATTCTCCACTTTCACGATGATGTGTAATACATATTACAATGACTATCCTTAAAATGGGCTGTTAATGAATTTTGAGTAACACAGTTGAATGATGAAGTAATTACTGCTATTATGTTGAGGCATTTCTTGTAAGAATCTTGGGCAGGTGACTGGAGAGGAGAACCCACTTGAGTTTTATAGTCAAACGGTGAAGTTGAGTAAATCGGGAAAGGTAGACTCTCTCCATGTGGAAGTAACGTGAGCATTGAAGACCTCCTAGCGAACACTGCTGTGCCCCCCTTGCCTCTCGTTTGTGTGAATTGTGAAGACTCTCTAATGCAGGGGATGGGCAGAGTCATCAGAGGCCAAAGCAGCAGTCCATATATTCTAATATCAAAGACTTCAAAGGGTTTTCTTCATATATTTCTCAAGTGCATGAGAGTATTTGATATGAGTCAAACTCAGTGAATGAGTGTGTGAGTCCTTTAGGGCAGGACGTGGTGTGGTGTAAGTGAATTCTACCACTGCTATTACTACGTAGGGAACTGGGAATGACATGTAAAATAAGAAAAAATAAGAATAAAAAGAAAAAGAAACATACCTCTTGTGTTGTCACTTGTTTATCTCCTAAACCTAATATGGTTAGTGCCTTCTAGAAATAAGTTATTTTGCTGAAGACTATTGCTCTATAATGTGTTTATTTGGAGGAGGGTTCTTACCATGTAAAGGCATGGATGCGCGATTGTATATTTTGTTATTTTACAACAGTTTCAAAATAATGTTCTATGTTGGAAGGTAATTCAGTTAAGTTTGTTTATGTGAATAGGTCAATGTCCAGTATGGGTTAGGTGACCCTCTACCCAGTTAAAGGCAGCTATTGGTCCACTTACAAATTTGTCAGTATTCTTTATAGTCAAAGATGTTTGTGGTTTAGACCTTAATTTTATGTATTTTCTAACACTGTACAAGTTTCCGATTTAATTAATGAAATGACGATGTGTTTAAAGAAGGTCAGTTTTGTGCCTGCTACAGAGATGCTAGTGTATGTATGTGTGAAAATATCTCTAGGTTATATTTCAGCCATTTTTTAATTTTTACTTTGGGATGTCAGACATTTCAATTTCTTTCTTTTTTTATAAAGCATGGTTATTTCAAGACAAAAATAACAATCTTAAACATTATATTGTTAAATGGTAACTTTAAAACGATTACATTTCTAACCCCAGAGAAATTACTTTCAGGAGATGTTTGATTCCTGAGTCAATGCAAATTAATTAATGTAATTTGCTATTGGCAACATAGACAATTGCATTTGTGATTAAGCTGGAGAATATTACCTTTCCAGGAAAAAGATTAACAGACAAAGTTAAGGCCCTGCTTACTTATAAAAACCACATCGGGGTTCTCCCCATTCCACTGTTTTGTGTAACGAGGGCTCCTAGGGTGCCACAGAGGAGAGTGGGTTTTGTGCAGTTCATTAGCGATCAGTTCCACTAAAGTGGGACTTTGGACACAAGGACCTGCTTGGGCTTCAGATGTGCCATCAGTCCTTGGTGACCCGCAGAGGCACAGCCGGGCACACTGGCGGCATTTCAGAGACCTCCTGTACTAAGAGCCCAGGCTCTGCTCAGGCTGACTGAGCTGTCAACTGCACTTGATGAGGAGCTTTTGAAGACCAGGACCCTGGTGGCCTTGGGGGACAGGGGCGGAGAGGCAGCTGCAGGGCTGAAGAAGTCTGAGGGTTGAGAGGGCTTTCTCCTCCCCCGAGGCCATGATTATTACTGCTTAAGCAGCTCCTTTAACGGGTGAGTGTACTCTGCTCTGTATCTCTGCTTGTTCATAACTATCCAAATGTTCCTGTCTTTCTTCTTGCTAACCAGGCGTCCTCTCCAAAGGCAATTCCCCATCTACTGTGTTCATGACCTGAGATTGAGCTCCCAGGTGTCAATAAAGTCTGAAAGCCACTTTGTGGTTGTAAAGGAATAGTTCTACAGCTCAATCCATCTGTTCGTTACAAAATAGAACATGACAAAATGTCTGTATTATTATGCTACTTTTGAATTATTTACCCTAATATTTTATATGCAGTTTTATAATACCAGTATTGGTGTGTTATTTAAAGCTATCTCTTGTGTTTGTTTAGTTGTAAAAAAGGGCAAATCAGTTTCTGATGAATCTCTGTATCTATTATCTGTTACCAAAAATAATAATAATAATTTCAGTAATACTCACATATTATTGACAGTCAAATACCTGAAAGAATTTCCAAATTAAGAAAAAAAAGTCAGCATTCTTGTGTATCAGGTTCACAATAACCTTCATGTAGCAATTCAATGATCATACCTATAATATACCTGATGTTTCTTTTATTGTTTTGTATGGAACAAAGAAAAAACTCACATTCAGATAAACAATAAACACAAGCTTTGAAAAGGCATGCGTATATTAAGGTGTAAACCCTAGGAACCACTCTTTACAAAAATTACATGATAAAATGGAATAATGCAACTTTACTCATAACAACCTTGTACATGTGGGAAACCTTCACATTCAAATGCACAGGGAAGGAAAAGCATGCGACAGGGCCACAAAGGTCCTGTCAGCAGGGTTTGTAGATTAGAGATTCTGATTTCAGCAAAGGCAAACACAGGCAGGAGATTTGCACTCTTACCACTGCCGGGGGTCAAGCCGTTTCTGGGAAACAAGAGAAAGTCTAACAGGATACTAGCTATGGGCTTGTCTTCTGTGTAAGCATTTCAGTATAAGTAATATTGTGTATCAGAAAAAAAATCCTGGTTCTATAATACCCATAGCTATGTTTTAATTTAAACATAATCACAAATCAATACAATCTCCAACACTGGAACACATACACAAACACAAGCCAGGCATAGAGCAAAGGAGAGAGGATGAGCCAGGACTGGTTGAGATATAAACCTTGAAAGATATTTGGTGGTATTTCCATGGGTGAGAGACTGTTGGATTTGAAGAAGATTAATATTTAAATTATATTTGTAGACTAATGTAGATTATATAGACTCAATTTTCCTTTTTGAACAAGCAACTATAAATGTTGTTAATAATATAACTTTGCATTGTAATTTGGTGTAGGGAAAATTTTTTTTAATGAAGCAATAGGAGCCTTCATCCAGTAGCTGATGGAAGCAGAAGCAGACACCCACAGCCAAACACTGAGCCAAACTCCTGGAATCCAGTTGCAGAAAGGGAGGGGTGATGAGCAAAGGGGTCAAGACCAGGCTGAAGAAACCCACAGAGACAGCTGACCTGAACAAGGGGGAGCTCATGGACTCCAGTCTGATAGCTGGGAAGCAGCATAGGACTGATCCAACCCCCCTGAATGTGGTGTTATTTGGGAGGACTGGGCAGTCTATGGGGCCTCTGGTAGTGGATCAGTATTTATCCCTAGTATATGAATGGATTTGGGATCTCATTCCACATAGAGGGATACTCTCTCAGCCTAAACACATGGGGAAGGACATAGGCCATGCTCCAAATGATAGGACAGACTTTGAAGGCTCCCCATGGAAGACCTCACCCTCTCTGGGGAGCAGAAAGGGGATGGGATTGGGGTTGGTGGGCAGGGAAGGAGGAGAGGGTGAGAAAACTGGGATTGACATGTAAAACAAGTTTGTTTCAAATTTAAATAAAAAATATTATCATAAAAAGAAAGTAATATGTCAGAATTTATAATTAAGCTGAAATAAAAATGTTAAAATTTGTAAATGATGACCTTTTGTAATTTTACTTTATTATCTAGTTTTACAATGAAATATATTTTATGTGCTTTGTCTTAGTTTGGCTTTCTCTTGTTGTGAAGAGACACCATGACCTGGACAAATGTTATAAAGGAAAACATTTAATTGGAGAAATTTCAGGGGTTTAGTCCATTATCATTCTGGTGAAAAGCATGGCAATACATAGGTACACATGGTTCTGGAGAAGTAGTTTAGAGTTCCACATCTATCTATATCAGCAGACATCTGAAACCTCAAAACCCACCCACAGTGACACACTTCCTCCAACAAGGACTCATCTCCAAATAGTGCTACTCCCTATGATCCTATGTGGGCAAAATTCACTCAAACCACCACACTATCCATGCCATTGCAAGGCATAAATAGCTAGTAACATTAATGTTTTAATATTTTCACTTTTCTATTACTAACCCTAAAATGCTGTCTAAAACTAAGTAAGTATAGTCAATTTCCAGATTCATTAAGGAATACATACCTGTTATCACTATTTATGATCTCACACAAAACCATGGACCCCATGGATTTGTGTGCTCAATAACTCAATTATGAGCTTCAAAATTCATTCATAAAATAATACAGTTCACACATGAAAATGTCATTCAGCTAACCACTTTCTCTTCTTTAGATATTGTACTAAGCTGATTCAATAGTATAAAATTTTATACTTCTGTCTACTCATCTTTGCAGGGAAGGGGCAATAGGTCTGAGATTAGAAAAAAAAAATGTAGACATCTAATTACTTCTATGGACTTCAAAGGGATAAATCACTTTGCTGTTAAGGAAGGCAATGGATATTCTGCCCTGGAACTAAATAAGCTTTGAGTATTAGTGGAACTAATTTACAAGTGAGCAGAGAATAGAAATGAATTATTTCATGAAGAGAAGAACTTTGAAATATTGATGTCATGGAGGTGGATATCTAAAATTACTCTATCTTCATTTGAGAAAATCACAATTTAATTCATAATTCTATTTCAGCTTTTAAAAAATGTTCTGTTCCCAGCACAGGACAAAAAGTAGAATATATCCTGTTAGGATCATCCTGATAAATTAAGAATATAGGCAGTAAAGATATTGAGAGCCACTTTGTCTACAACAGCCATGCCCGCCTTGATATGAAGTCAGTAAATGTGGGTGATTTGGGTCCTTAGTTTCTCTTAAACTTATCTGTGGTCCACAAGTATCTTTGTTAATGGGGCTAAGGAAATAATATGCAATCATAAATATTTTTTTAAATGGAAACAACCACGTTTGTTATGATGCACCAAGAACTAATCTCTAAATTCTTCATGCCCAAGTTTAGTCCCTATTTCACCACTCCAAGCTCTTTGAATGCTGGTAGTGGACAGGCACTATCCTGAACTAGAATTAATGCACTAGAGTTCTTTAGATACTGCTTCCCACTTCTAGTAAAAGAAAGCCAGTGTGCATATTTTTCTTGACAATAAACTTACCAAATATTCTATTGCACTGACTGACTTACCAAAATGAGTTATGTCTTCAGTGATGTAGATAAAAAGGAAAAGAGCTGTAAGCTCAAGGTCTACAGCTCTGACACATTGCTGAGTAAGACACAAGGCCTGAAACTCACTGCATAGCACAATATATCACAGACAGCATCTGCTCTCAGCCTGGATTCAGGCTGCATCCACCTCATTGCCTGAAATCTGCAAAGCATTTTTTTCCACATTCTTGGTGATTAGGACAGTTGTGTTTATGTAATATATGAATACATTCATTTCTCAACAAAACGGTATTGAGGTTTAATAAGGATCAGGAAAAACAAATAGGCTAAATAGATGTTTATTAAAGAAGAAATAACTTACAACAGAGACAGATGAACACCAGCAGGTTCCTGGTCCCAAGGATGCCTCTGGATGCCCTTCTGTCCCTGTGCTACAACTCAGAGAGTGCTCAGGGGCTCCTTCCCCAGACCTAGATCCCCACCCCCAATGGATGTGGTCAGTGCCACAGGTGCGGACCAAGTGAATATCTCACTACAAAGTGGTATTGAACTCATAGAGATGCTTAGCACATGTAAACTTCATCATCTTGTAAAACGATGAAGGGACATGAGTGTCAGACATGACAATCTTCTCAACAAAGTGTTGAATGCCACACCACACCCAGTCACCTTTGCTTTAATATACTGACTATAACGTCTTGGTTCAAAACTTCATTTGCTTTTTTTATTAAGGGTTTAAAACTGTACTCACGTGGATATGTGGAGTTCTTCATCAGTCTTAACTTGACTGATGACCTACAGGAAAAAGGAAGAAATGTCAATGATTATTCTGAAACTGGTTAGGTAATAATATTGTAGTTTCTTTTCTCCCTGCCTCTGTCTTCTTTTTACATCTGAATAAGAGTCTCTCGTTGATGACAAGTGGACTGCAGTTCAAACAGCAATGTCAAGTGATTGGTAGTGGCTCTTGAAGCAAATTACAGAGAGAAATTGGGAAGCCAAGTCTACTGTCAGCAGGGAACACAACTCTGGAAGATTCTCCAGTCTGCCTTGTGCCAATGACTAAGACTGGTGATGTTAGATGTGTCTATGCTACATGACTGTGTTACACTCATATCATACCCTGATTATCTTCTGTTAAAATCAGTTTAATATTTCTTTCTTATAATTGAGGCAAGCCCTGGATCTCAGGTGTCACCTAATATTATACTACCTGCTCTTTAATTATGCATTAACAGAATCAATAAATCTACATAGACTGCTCCTTTATGCAGGTGTCATAAAAAGTCTTTGCAGATGTAGTAAGCGCTATTTAAAATAATTATTATAAGTCAAATATTATACTAAACGAGTCCACTATGACTTATTATTCTTTATCCTTGAGGACTTAAAAGATTAATGACAAGGAGAGTGAATAAAAGCAAAGCAGAAATGTGTCAATGAATTATCTGCTGAAGGAAAGTACAAACAATTTCAAGAACTCAGAAAACAGAAGTGGCTCAACAAGGGGAGGGATGGATAGTGGTACTCCCAGACAGGGAGTCAGGAGTCTAAACTCTATTTCTTAGGATTTACAGCCAATAAGGAGTTTGTATTTTATTTTGTACAGCTGGAGGCCAACAGTGAGTAGATGTAACATTCTGACTCAGGTGAATATACACATTATGGATTTATCTTGAACAAAGAAAGCATGTAACTAGACTTAAAGCTGTGTGTGTGTGTGTGTGCGTGTGTGTGTGTGTGTGCGTGCCTGCGTGTGCGCGTGCGTGTGTGCATGTGTGTGTCTGTGTGTGTCTGTGTCTGTGTGTGTGTGTGTGCATGTGTGTGTGTGCACGCACGCATGCATGCGTGTGTATGAGGAAGAAAAACAACCAGAATTATGTATATATGAAAATGTCAAAAAGAAAATCAGATTACTCTGCATGCTAATTTGAAACTGAAAGAAGAGTATGAATGCTGTTTTGAACCATTAATAGGAAATATTAATTAGCATATTACTTTTCAAGATCTGGCATATGCCAAGTTGTTATAAAATCTCCCAGAGTAACTTAATTAGAACATTTAATTAGCTGTGAATCACCTCTATAAATCTGTTTTTTCACATTTTTGGTTGTAAACTGTTAGTCTGTTTCACCTAAGACAACAAAGGACAGGAAGATAATTAAGTCTTTCCTCCATACCCACTGGTTGAAACGACACTCTCATCACATGCTCAGGAAAAGTCTCTGTCAGAAATACAGTTCTATGGGCCATGTTTTCCAGCCTTTATTTCAGTCTGTGAGTGGAGCTTGAAGTCCGCAGGAGCCCAGGCAAGGAAGAGGTTCTGGCACTAAGGAACAGAGGAGTGATGTCCTATGTACCTCATGATCCTATTCACGGGTATTGACAAGCTCACTTGGAGAGTCCAGCCTTCACATACACATAGAGCAGCCAAGGGCAAACTCTCAGAGTCAGGGAGTTGTGTACTTTAAATATCGTCACTGAGAGTGAGTGCCTGGAGAAAGGGAAGGGGTCACTTCAGCCTGCACGAGCCAGAGACTGCGGGGGAGGAGGTGGGATTTATTAATGTTCTAAACACCAACAGAACTTATAAACATGCAGAGTGGGACACATTTCAAATCAGAAAACAGTGAACAGAACTGTGAAAGTTTGAGTGTAGGGCTCAGAATGTCATTGCTATAAGAAGCCAAGTGCAATGTTTATTGGCTCTGGCCAGTGTGGAGGTTGTTAAAGGTGAGAGTCTCCTAGGCTACACTTGTATGTCAATGGAAACTGTAAAACTCATATCTTCACGAAAAGCAGAATCAAAGGAAGATTCCTCCTCCTAGTGTTCTTTCCCAGATGCCATAATTAAGAGAAGCAGAAGCAATCTGTACTGAGCTAGGCCTCCTTGTAATAAATTGGCCTGGGCTATGTTGGCAGAGCCCTGACTTTTTTGTAGTGCCCAGATTTGTATCCTCTAACTCCTAGGGCATACTGAAAAAAATAAGTTTTCTCCTTGATGCTAGTTTGGCGGTTTTAGCCGTCTTTTCTGCTGTTCACAGAGAAATTTTTATAGACAGTAAAACATAATTCAAATAAGAACCCCAGTTATCTGCAGAAAATCATAGTCACTGCGTTATCTTAAATCATTTTTATCAGAAATAAAACACAATATCACAATCTTCTGATGACATGATGGCATGAACAAGGGGTCTTAATCCCAAAGATTCCAGGGGAAAGGCCACCAACCCAAATCACCATAATTAAAGCAAGCTTTTTCACTAGTGTATAAAAGCTGTCTCCATAACAACAAGGTTCAAGAGATCAGCATTGGACACGTGGAAAACATGGTTTTTGTAGTTTAGGGTTAAGGGGGTTCCAAACGGGATATTTGGTGGGCAAAACAGGCAGGACTAAAAAAGCAGTCTTAACAACCTCTTGGTGGAGCACGCCTTTAATCCCAGCACTCAGGAGGCAGAGGCAGGTGGATCTCTGTGAGTTCAAGGCCAGCCTGATCTACAGAGTGAGTTCCAGGTCAGGCTCCAAAACAATACAGAGAAACCCTGTCTCCAAAAAACCAAAACCAAAAACAAACACTGAAACACATACATGATTGTAGGATGTCTTAGCAAGGTAGTCATAACAACACGTTGTCATAAAAACCTTTGGAAGCAAAGGTAGGGTTGCAATAAGGTTTTGAAAGAAAAGACACAGTTGCGGTTTCCGGAATAGGCAATAGAAAACCGTTCGTGGTTACGGTTACAGGTGGGGCACAGGCCAATCCCTGGGAAACCGATTCAATCATAGACAGGAATGAGCCTAGTTAGTCTTTACAAAGATGGCGTTGGAGCCAAAGACGGAGGCAGGCTGGCTCATCGGCAGACCATGGACGGCCGAACTGAATCCACAATCAAACTGATCAGTTCTCCAGACTTCACATGAATTTCTAATTAACTTGAGTGATCCCATTAACGTTTCTCCCTGTTCTTAATCCAAATGTTTGGTCTTCTCAAAAGACGTACCAGCCAGGAGAAGACAAGAGGCAAGAGTCCTATTAAACAGTCACACACACACACACACACACACACACACACACACACACACACACACACACACACACACACACACACACACACTCACACACACTCACACTCACACACACACACTCACACACACACTCACACACACACACACTCACACACACACACTCACACACACACACTCACACACACACTCACACACACTCACACACACACACTCACACACACACTAACACACACTCACACTCACACACACACTCACACACACACTCACACACACACACTCACACACACTCACACACACACTCACACACACTCACACACACTCACACACACACTCACACACACACACACACACACACTCACACACACACACTCACACACTCACAAACACACACTCACACACACACACTCACACACTCACAAACACACACTCACACACACACTCACACACTCACACACACACACTCACACACACACACTCACACACACACACTCACACACACACACTCACACACTCACACACACACACACACACACACACACACCACAGCCTACTTTTCGGATAAAAATGTGCGTTTTCAGTTCCTATAATTTTCTAAACGGTTGCTTTATTAAATGTGAACATGAGAAAATAAAACTTACAAAACAAATTCCTCTTCATAATAATTACTATTAGATGCTAATCACACTTATTATACCAAATATTTAGCTACGGTCTTGTGCCTTCACTTGTTTAATTAACATTAAAAACATATTTACTAAATTTATTTTGTTCCAAATTAGCTAAATGAATACAGTTTCACCATTTGATATCAGGACTGTTTTTCTTAAGCACTACTACCAGGTCCAAACATGGTTAAAATAATGATGTTCGTGTTGCCACCAAGGCCACTGGGATGCTCCAGGATGTGAGTTACCACCTCTGGCCCATTTGGTGTTCAAGCGTGGGTCAGCCATAGGAGCCACGTTGATCTGAGTGGCCTGTTCTACCACTGGGGAACGCGATGATATCCATGCCTGGGCTGCTGCTTGGAGCCACATCCAGATGCATGGCCCTGCAGCAGCCAGGGTCTGTACTGATACCCACAGCTTCAGTAATCACTGAAGACTGTGTAGATGACGGGAGCGGGGCATCTGGCCAAATACCCGAGTCTATGTTGATGTCTGAGGGCCAGCTACCGCCACAGCCATGATAATCTGGATGGCCTCGGGTGCCTCAAGGAGCCATGGTGTCAGTTGGTCCTGGGCTATTATGTCTGCCAAGGCTTGTGTTACTACAAAGGGTGATAGGAACCACGTGTGTTGAAATCCGAGCTGGCCCTGGGATAGCCTGCCCCTTGCCGACACTGCAGAAGAGCTGGCCCCACCTCCACCCCCCACGGGAGAGCTGACTTCCACACTCAGCAGAGACTGCACTGTCCCTCTGCCCCTTGCCTGAGGGGGTGGTCCCAGTAGCCTCTACCAACCAGCTCAGCTATCACCAAGACCCCCATCTTGGGCCCACCCTAATACCTGCCCCATCTATGTCCTTCTGGAGTGTATACAGAAACTAACTGGTCCTGCAGAGTGATAGCTGTGGCATCTCCATGACTCCATTCAGCAGCAAGATATCTGAGAGAGGTTTCAATGAGGGCCCAGTGATAAAAGTGTGCCAGAGCCCTTGAACAAGGCACCTGACTCTTCGAACATTTGCAGGAGGGAGGGCTGACGGGACAAAGGAGTATACTGTGTGACACACTGCAGCTCCGGTGCCACTAAGATGAACAATGAGGGATTGGAAAGATGGAGGAGTAATTTTGGGTTGTTTGTTTTGTTTTTAATTGAGTTGGAGGGGGAAGTCATGGTGCACGGGTATGGGGTAGATATGGAAGGTCTAGGGGGTAAGCAGGATGGGGGTCCATTATGTGAAATCTCCAAAGAATCAATAAATAATTACTTTTTTAAAACATTAAAGAAAAATAAAAGAAAAAAATGGTGACTAATGCCTTGGGGAACTGTGTGAGAGGCTCCAGGAAAAAAGAGGCAGAATTCACTGGATTGTTATTGGATATAAACATTTACATTCAGTTGACAAGACATGTTTATTATGTTGGTTATCAGAACATAGCTATGGAACCCAATCTTGTCAGTGTATACTAAATCTGAATATGGCCTTCTGCTTTGCTTTCATGCTTTCCCCGATATACTCTATAGTACATGCCAGGCAACTGTGTTTAAATTGATCTGCCCTAGCTGGGCATTGGTGGTGCACGGCATTAGTCCCAGCACTCATGAGGCAGAGGCAGGCGGATCTCTGTGAGTTCCAGACCAGCCTGGTCTTCAAGGGCTAGTTCCAGGAAGGGTTCCACAGCCACAGAGAAACCCTGTCTCGAAATAAAAAGAAAAAAGAAATTGATCTGTTCTGAGAGAGTTCTGGGAAAGGGCTGCCCTGCTCTGTTAATATTTAGTACATGCTTACTGGCGTCCATGTCCATGTTTTTCTGAACTCAGTCAGCACCCCCTTGAATCATTGCTTTGATATATTTTTGTGCAGAAGGGCACTGAATCTGCAGTGAGACTGTCCATATCATTAGACCATAGTCTGCCCCGTTCCATTCTTTCAGGTGCTCAGAACTCAGTGCAGAAGACAAGGTCTATACAGTTTAGTCAAGAAGTCGACACTGCTGGGTATATAACAGAACCTATAGGCAATTGTTACTACAAACTGCCTATAAAAAGTAATTGAACTGACTTTATATATTGAAGACTCAGTTTCTCATAGGAAGGTAAGCCCGCCATGTACTTCATAAAGCATATTAAGCATAGATCTCATTTTTATTATCAAAGCAAAGCAGCTTGGCTGTACTAAGTACCCACACAATCGCTAAAAGGCAGAGTCCCGGGGTACTAAAGATTTCACAAGCATAGGCTGTACAGGATGTACGCCCCACCCACGACCCCCTCCCCCAGAAACTGTCTGCGTGGTCGATCAGTGTCAACATGCACATCCCCATTCACAACTTCCTTACACTGTCATAAGCTCAGAGACATAGATCTGGAAGCAGTAGATGAAGATTATTTTTGGAGCAAGCCATTTAAGCTGACCAGCACAGACCACAAGGCTTCTTAAAAAAAAAATCTGAAATAAACGATAAAACCCGTATGTTATGTGAGACTGGAGGTTTTATTTCTATTTTCTTGCAATGTATTCCACAGTCCTTGTATATGCTGTTGTTCTAAAAATTGGGCACAGCCTCTTGTCTAACTCCCCCTTACGTGGAAATCCCAACCTCTCTACAGACAATCACTAAACAGTGGGGTTACCAGGAAGCAGTGACAGAAAATCTTGCTTTTCTTAGTTAAATGAACAAAGTACTGTAGGACCTTGAGACCAACAGCAGGCTCAGCACAGAGACGTGCCAATCTCATTTCCAATCTCATTTCATCCAAGGCAATGGTCCCCAGCGTATGAAGAGTCCCTTTAGCAGATTGAAATCCTGGACCATTGTGTTAGTTTTGTTCTTAAATTGCATGGTGCAGTTTACAGCTGATCAATGCCTCTGCCTCTGTGCACTATATGTAGCTGTTTACTGACTATAAAGGTAAAGCTGTAAGCCTATATTTTGTTTCCTCTTTGTTTTCTTCAATTTTTATAGAGCAGTGTGTTTTATGACAACGTCTTTCTATGTAGCCCTGGCCGCTCAGAGATTTCCTACATAGATCAGGCTGGCCTTGAACTCATGGAGATCCACCTCCTTCTGCTTCCCAGTCACTGGAATTAAAGGTGTGTATCACCTTACACGAGGCATAAATGAAGTTTCTTTCTTTCTTCCTTTCTTTCTTTTTGAAAAATGTTCAGATATAAATAATGTTGTGTCTACACTCTGAACCCCCCAAATCACCAAGAGACCAGATCTGATGCAAATGCAGACTCTGGTCCTCCATCATCCAATACAGAGACATAAAACTAAATTTAAACCACAATCACATCTGACCTTTACCTGTCTTTTATGTTCCATACCATGGATTTGTGAGAAATATGCTACACCTAAGTTATAAAAAGGAATCCTGAATTATTAACCTTAATTTATGCAACAATTTGACATTAGCCATAGCAACTTTCATGACTTCAGAATTATCAACCTATGAAACTGAAGCCAACAGCCTCCCATATGACCTATAGATCTGTTTAACACTAAAGGCCTTTATAGATTTTACTGAAGGCTAAGAAACATTTCTATTGGAAATGGCAACTTACATTAGCATTGCTCAAATAAAGCTTGCCAGTTGCATATTTTCAGTTGGATTTTGAAACAAGGAAGTTTATATTTCAAAATAATGTATAGTTTCATTTTTATCCACTTAAAACATTTTCCTTTCCATGGATTATACCAAATACTGTAGCTTTCAGGGTTTTATTTAATAGACAAAGGCAAGTCCTATTGGCTATAAGCTATCAGCCTGGTGATACAAAGTACTAAGCCAAGCCCCCCCCCCCCCCAAAGGATTTTTGGTAATCCTGAAGATTGAGAAAACACACCAAGTTTTCCCCCTCTCTGACTCTCCGGGGCTCTTATCATGAAATGAGGATCCGCTTCTCACTGAGCAACCCTGTCTCAAGAGCAAACTAACAACAGCTACATTAGAGAAGGGAGGTTGGTAATCCCAGAACAGATCTCAGCAGGAGGTAGACAACCAGGGTATGCTGAGGAACTTCTGGATCTGTTTCCCAAACTCTGCACATACCCAGGACTCATCTGCACTCTGCCTCCTCCCCTTCCTCAAGTGTTGACCAGGAGGGCACTATGCTATGTATTTCACAAGCAGCTCCCAAGTTACATCACAGTTACATACACACTGAGAAGCAAATTTAAGATCAGTATAACATATTATTTATTCAATGAATTATATATGTGTTACAGTAAAAGTTACCATAAATAAAAATCAGACATGTATTTAAGGGCTTCATTGGGGCTAGAGAGATGCTGCAGCCGTTAAGCATGCTTGCTGGCCATAGAAAGGACCTGAGTTCAGGTCCCAGGACCCATGTCGGGTGGCTCACAAACCCCTCACTCTGAATTCAAGGAACCCGATTCCCTTTTCTGGCTTCTCCTGCAGCCACCTGCAGTCACAAGTGTACATACAGGCGTCCGCGTGAGCACACACACATGCACACACACACACACACACACACACACTCAATTCACACACACACACACACACTCAATTCACACACACACACACACACATATGCACACCTGCACATAAATAAAAATGAGAGGAAAATAAATCTTATAAAGACATAGTTAAACAAAGGCCATAATATATGATTATGAGTACATCATCATATAGCTATATGAGACATAAATTTAGTTTAAAAGAAACGTTTTGGTTTTTGTTTTTTTTTTTTTGAATTTTTAAGATCTCAGCATCCAAAGCAGTTTAATGATAAATAATATATTATTATATAAAGCTATCAAACAGTTGTGATAGTATTGCAGATGACCTGGATTGGCTCCCAGCAGCCAAGTCAGGCAGGTTCCAACCACTGGTAACTAACTGTAGCATTGCATTTTCTCATGACTTCTTCTTGACCCTGAGGGTACGTGCACTCACGTGTATGCATTAACACATGTGTAGGCACATGCACACAGAGTTCATTTTTTAAAAAAAAAATTTTTAAAAAATAAAGAAAAACAGAAATATGGTTTTGAAAATCTGAAATCTCATTCAAGTGGGGAAAACAAAACAATGACTAAATAATTACAGAGTTGTTAAGCAGTGGGAGGTCACATTGATACATAATAACAGTAACAAGTGTAACACAGTATCATTTAAACATAAGGTGGCACAATGGCAGCCCCACTAAAATGTGTGGCCATCTGGCTCATCTACTCCAATGACTTGATTTCAAGTAAGACACCCTTTAAAGATGTACTGGATACTATTATTGATATTTATTAGACCAGAAGAAGTATTCCTTTCAGTGACATATATACTGATTCTTTATTTCTCAAAATCATGAAACAAAAACAAACCGTATTGTATAATGTCATAGGGAAAAAAGGTTCTACTAATGCAGAAAATTGCCCAGTAAACTCCAGGAACAGTTATAGGCTGGTACATAAGCTCTACCTTGTATTAGAACACACAGCTCAATGGTTGTATTTGTTTTTTATTGTTGAATCACATTATTTGCAGAATTTTCAAGCATTTAACTACAAAATTAATTTGCACATAAAGTTAAAAACAAATGTAAAAATAAACAAGTAATATTTAGAAGAAAATTAAAGTAAAATAGGTTGATCCACTGGTCTCTTGCACTGTAACTGTAATTGCAAGTTATGTTACATATGTAGATTTTTAATAAATTTCATAATTTTAAAAATATTTTCATTTTATTTTAATTTATACACATATATTTGTATGTATGTAGTTTGTATTTTGATGGGGGTAATATTTCTAATATCATTGTGATTCTTAGTCTTGAGAAAAATTAATACAGAAATTTTCTGTCATTTATTCAACAGTGAAAATACCAGATTTTATTTTTAAGGTAAGTGCTATGTAATAAATAATATGAATAATTTTATAATCATAAAAATAAAACATCCATGCAAAAAATTATCTTTTGTGGGTATTTTCTCAGTGGGTCTCCGCTTCCTGAAGTTCATACTATGCTTATGCAATGTGATTTTATTTTGAACCAGACAATAGCCAAAATGTAAAAGTATCCATGGTCTTCCTTACCCAGTGTGTCCTTTTTGTTACTATACAGTAATGCTAACTTAATCACTTCCCTCTTCCTCAGCAATGAACCCTGCAATGTATCTGAGTTCTTTTCCATAGTAATGACAGACAGCTTTGAAACCCAATAGTAACACTGACTCTGGAATGGAATTTCATTATCGAGTTTTCATTCCTCTTGTCTTGCTAGATTGTTTTATGTTTCAATTGTGACACACATCAATCATGTAAAAGATAATAAAGCAAGCATTACACACAGCACTGCAGGTCTATTTCATCCTCTCATCCTCTCTAGGTACAGTTGGTATCTTCAAGATGGTGTGTGTTGTTGAGTCCCACAAAATGCTATGATACAGCCCTTGAGAAAATAACATTTATGTTCTTCAAACTCACAACCTACAGGGAAACATTAGCTTCACAGAATATACACATAGTTCTTTAGGTCAAGTTTCCAGTGCCTTGTGATTGGCTTTTTAAATGTACAGATTAATGAAGCTGTAAGGTTAGAATGCAGGAGTTTTAAACATTAATACAAGAAATCAATTGTTCAAAATGAACCTTGAAAAGTTGTTTAATAAGTGAGTGGTTTGCTGAGATAAATAGATATGGAGAAATTTTCTTAGGCAAACAGTGATGCTATTTATGAGTTTAGTCTCAATCTCTGTCTGGTAAATACTTTCTGAAACAAGCAGCAAATGAATCATTTGACAGTCAGCTCAACAGCATTGGATCAGCACATGTTAGTTCTGACTAGTGTGTGTGTCTGCATGTGAGTGTGTGTGTGTGTGTGTGTGTGTGCACATGTGCACGCGTGTGTTAGTGTGTACATGTGTGTGTACACACATGTCCACGTATGCCTATGTGTTAGTCCGTGTGAAAGTGCACACCCATGTGTGTGAGGGTGTGCGTGTGTGCGTGTTTAGCCTGCTATCTTATAATTCTATTAATATTCAACATTTCATCAAATCTAAAGCTCTATACATGTCAGGTTCTTATTTATGTTTGAGGAAGTAGCTCTAGGCTGAGTGAATGAAATTTCTATAAATAGAAACTCACCCACACAGGAATGCATACTTTATTATGGTTGAAAGAAAATGTTCTATGATTTTGATAGTTTCAAGGGTTTTGATGAATAAGCATTCCTGTTTTTCTCTGTTGATCTTCCTCAGCATCACTCTTGCTGATATGTGATTATGAGCATTCATATGCTTTCTCTAATGGATCATTCTTATCTGCATTCCACCTGGGAGAGGGCTGCATACTGTGAAGACTCTGATGGAGCTATCACTCTCCCATGTGCCAATCTCAATAGCTGGAGGAAGGAAAACTAGTAATGCAAATGAAAACACTTTTTGCTACCATAAGCTGTAAATTGTATAAGCTAAAATTTTTCAGACATATTCACTACTACTCTTGTATCCCAATATATTTTTATCAAAAATTATACATTGGAGGGATAAACTCAACCCTTTCCAATTACCTGGATTCAAAGCAAACTGGTAATTGGTATTTTTGTCAAAACATTCTGCCAAGTGTTGCTTCAGGAATTTTCAATTGGCAACTAAAAAGACATTGTTTTATGTCAAGATGAAAAATAACCTGAGCTCAGTACTGATAGAGGCCACTGGAGCTAACTGCACATGGGTGAGTCCTGGGTTTGCTATTATCATTGTCACAAAATTAATCAGAGCAATGACAAGCCAGGGCATCCATTGCTCACTGTCCTTCCTGAAATATGAAAAGGGTCCTAGAAGGAAAACATACTAAACAAACATGAAGTCAACGTCAAAATAAACTGTAAAATATATGAATTACATTATTTGAAGAGTCATGTTTTTATTTTTATAAACTTATGTCTACAGAGTTTTCACATAAAATATTTGAAAAATGTGCTAATATGTTTATTAAATGTTTGGCTACATGTACATTTTCCAGCACTTGGACTTGCTTCTGATATCAAGCTTAGAGAAGTCAAGCTTGTTCAGTGGGTAATACCTGGACAAGGCAAGAGGAGAGGAACAGACTCGACAGAGGCAGCCTGTGACACATAGCTCACATTCATATAGTGCTCACATACAAGAAATAATAATAATAAATGCAAAATAAGATGTAAGAAGTATGTATGGTGGCTTAGTCTGATGACCTGATTTTTAGACAGACGATGTACAGGGTGGAAAGAGAGAAAACAGCTCCATGTATCATACAAACGGCTCAACACATTTTAGCTGGAGCACACACATGCTAGAACACATGTCTACATACACACACACACACACACAGATGCATTCACACCTATAATGAAAAAAAAATATGGCCTGGATGCATGGTAAAGAATAAAGAACTGATATTGTATTGTAGTCTTGGATACCTTGGGTCCTTTGGAAGTTAAGAAGGATATTTTCAGTTTTCAGGGTTGATCGCCTTGCTGCTATGAATAAATATTGCAGTGTCTTAAGTGGGCAGATAATATATGAATTTTGGCTTTGATTACATATATATATATATACATACTTATTGATCACACAGATACATATATTGTGCATATATAAAATATAGTGTTTATATTTTAAATACACACATATACTTTTCTATACTCTTACTATAGAAGGAGAAGGGACGACTTTGAAATTCAGTGTGCTAGTACCCAAGGAACTGAAAACCCAGCTACTAGTCAAAGAAGCTGTCAGTATGAGCTGATTGAGAGGACAGAGAAGAAAACAATGTCACATCTGAGGACCGCGGGCTTGGAATTGCGATGGAGGCATCAGAAAATATACTTACATCTAAGCACTTAATTCGCATATAATTAGCAACTATAAAGTATTTTTGCACAAAAACTCATATTTTGCAAGTTGCCTGTTGCAGGCAATTATCAGGATTAGGAAAACCACAGTTAAGAACCTGTGAGGCTAATGTCAAAATCAAACACTTGAAAACTCCATGTTACAATCCATGTATTCGTGGCCGCATCCAGCGGTGGAAATTTACACACAGAGATCTCTCGGTGCCAGTGACCACACAATTGCAGCTTAAAATGTGCTTGTGAATGGGGAAGGAAGTTGCAAGGAGACGGTGAACGCTGTCATTGAAGATTTAATACTTGGGACCAATGAAGAACAAGCCTTCTTTCCATTGCTACCTAGGCATACCTGCTCTGTACCAAAAAATATCCACATACGGAAACATGAGAAGAACAAACTACTGAAAATGCACATTTATTCCTTAAGTCTATGCCTAGAAGCATGTGTGTGCATGCGTGCGTGCGTGCATGTGTGTGTGTGTGTGCATGCGTGCGTGCGTGCATGTGTGTGTGTGTGTGTGCGTGCATGTGTGCGTGCATGTGTGTGTGTGTGTGTGTGCATGCGTGCGTGCGTGCATGTGTGTGTGTGTGTGCATGCGTGCGTGCGTGCATGTGTGTGTGTGTGTGCATGCGTGCGTGCGTGCATGTGTGTGCATGCGTGCGTGCGTGCATGTGTGTGTGTGTGCATGCGTGCGTGCGTGCATGTGTGTGTGTGTGTGCATGCGTGCGTGCGTGCATGTGTGTGTGTGTGTGCATGTGTGCGTGCGTGCATGTGTGTGTGTGTGCATGCGTGCGTGCGTGCATGTGTGTGTGTGTGTGCATGCGTGCGTGCATGCATGTGTGTGTGTGTGTGTGTGTGTGTGTGCGTGCATGTAAATTTAAATCCAAACGAGGACAAATCAACTTATTGATTTTGATATTCATTTTGTTTCCCTGTAAGTGAAGAGAAATTAGTACTGACTGACCACAAATAAAAACAGTAATCGGTCACCTTAAGTTTCTAGAACTTTTCATTTAATTTAAAACTAATGTTCTCCATTTATAACAATGCTTTGTACTTTGGAAATACATGACACATGTAACTGAAATATAACACAAATAATACTATTTAAGGTTCATTTGGTATAGATAAAATGCCCTTTTTTTTTCTTGAAGCAATCCTAATCATTAGAATGTACTATTGGTTTATGCTGCTGCTGCAGATACAGCTAACCGGTCCTACTGAATTACTAGTGAGGTTGATTTAAATTCTTCATTGTAGAAATATGTGGTTATAAATATGCTTTCAGACCTAAAGTTTTCAGAATTTTTACAGAGTAGTTTTCTTTCTGCCAATGCTGTCCTTGTAGGAAGGTGCACTGTGAACCTGAGGAGCTCTAATTCTGTTTAAAGTGCATACAGCAGGTTGAAATAGAGATAAAAGATGTGCTTATTATAAAGGAGAGTCCAGTGGACTCTACTCAGTGCCTTGTGAATGTTCCTCTGCAAACTTTGTAAAGTATTGAAGGTGTCACTGAGTTAAGCCTTGGTCACAAAACTTAAACACCTCCATGATTCCTGACTCCATAAAATTCTGTATATAATTTACTAAAAAAAAAAATCTACCATTGCAGTTGTGATAAATAGTATTTATCAAATATGTATTTACAGATCTCCATAAAATGTCTTCTAAGAATTAAATATAATGGCTTCCACGCACCCAATAGGGGGCCTAATACATCATCAATTCTTCACATTCTGCCTGGACCCTATTTCCAGTAGAAATACATTTTCTCACTATTTTGATACCTTTTGCATTATATCTTTCTTATCAGAAAAGAATGACACCTGAACTAGGGGGAGCTCATGGCCCCCAGACTGTGGTACTGTACCCGAGAGCTGTAACACAGCCCACGAGGACAGTGACACTGCGTGACACTGTGTGTGAGTGCTGTGACACATTACGTCAGTGTTATTATACTCTGCGTGAGGTATTACACTGTGTGTGGTATTACCATGTGTGTGAGCGGTGTTATTCTGCTTGAGTGCTGTGGTACTGGGCATGACTGTGTATTACACTCTGCCTGAATGCTATGACACTGCGAGTGAGTTCTGTGACATTTTGCGTGTGTGCTGTGAGGGGTATTACACTGTGAGTGGTATTACAACGTACGTGAGTGCTATTGCACTGTGTGTGTGTGTGTGTGTGTGTGTGTGTGTGTGTGTGTGTGTGCTATGACACAGGGAATGGTTGGTTTTACACCATGCATGCATGTGATGACATGCCCAGTGTGAGGTAAATGTACTGAGTAAATACATAAGACATCATGGAAGTTGTGTTCAGCATGGATGAACACTGCCGAAAATGCTCAGATACTGTGTATTTGGGTTTGAACTAACTTTCCTTGGTTGTGCAGTCAGAAACCTTTCTGTGTTGTCAGAATTTCACTACTCCCACGTTCAGTCAGTAATCCCCGAATGAGGACCTGCTCTATGATCAAGAAACTCTTATCTGAACAACTGTCTTCCCCTGACTAGAGCTCTTTCCATCTTTGGAAGTCTCTTGATCTTCTTCTCAGAAGCCATCTTCTTGTTAGTGTATGAGAAAAATATATATATATTTGTTAAAATTTTACTGTTTTAATTACCTCTGTCAAATGCACTCACAAAGGACGTTTAGACTTGTTGAATGGTACAAACATAAATAAAGCATTAATATCCATAATTGTCTAAAAGCGCAAATTGGCCAAAAGCAAATTCAGTGACAAAGAAGAAAGCCTTGAGCACATACTTCCAGTAATGTTTCTCATCAATTGCCTGTTCAAGCACATCTAAACGTCCTTCAATTTCCCCTGAAACAGTCACATTCCTGTAGGCTACAAGTGTTGCTACAGACTAAAGATAGCGTTTACATAAAAAAAAATGCAAAAGAAAATAATCACAACATGACTATTCTTTTTTCCAAAGGTGTGAATAACCTTTATGTTTTGCATTGCTTTAAATTATGTATGTAGTACTTTTTTTTTCACCTTCATGCATGCCTTCTCATCATGTGCATACCAGAACAGGATTCTCTAGCCTGGGTGCACGCCTTTAATGGCAGAACTCGGGAGGCAGAGGTAGGCTGATCTCTGTGAGTTTAAGGACAGTCTGGTCTATAGAGCTCGTCCCAGGATAGTCGGAGCTACACAGACAGACCCTATCTTGAAAAACAAAGCAAAACAAAATGAGTTCACATAGCCCATGAGCCTGAGTTGTTTCTTCTGAAGCCAAATCATTCCCAGTTAACAAACACTCATCATGCCCACATCCTCTTGCAAAGTATATTTGGAAAATGGTACTTATCAGTGTCACAGCACTGACACACAGTGTCACAACACTCACTGGGTGTCACAGCCCCCACCCAGAGTATAATACCCTTCACGTACAGAGTAATACCACTCACTCGCATTGAAATGTCACTCACTGACAGTGTTACACCACTCACACACAGTGTCACAGACTCACAGGCTGTGTCACAACACTCACACACTAGGTCAAAGCTCTCACATGTACTGTCATAAACTCACTCAGTGACATAGCACTCATGTAGACAAGGGCTCCTGAGCAAATTGAGAGGTAGTTAGGAAGAAAGAGAAGGGGAGAAAAGATAATTACAAAGTAAAATGTATTTGAACTCTGAAAAATTTGAAGATGTTCTATAGTCTGCAGTTTTAATAATTTGTTCTAGATTCAGTACTTCATGTAAAAATAAACAAGTACATTCACCTTATCAGAATGCAAATTAACTTACATTTTTCATAAATAGTAAAAGTATGTACATATACTACATATTTTTATTAAAATAGGTTTATGCTTTATTATCAGTAAATGTTTTATTTGTACTCCTATTTTATATGCTACTATATCTCTGCCATATGCAAATTTTGCAAGCAAAGGAGATGGTATGGAGAAAAAAAAATTCAAGAATCTCTGGTATGGAGAATACGGGATACAGGAAAGGTTTGATGTGGTTAGAGGATAGATTTGACACGAAGTAGGGGAACAATTGCAGGTTCGACTCCAGGGTGTCTACAAGTGGGCAGCCTGAGGTGTCCTACACAGAGAGCAGTATTTCATCTCCTTCCCACACCTCTGTCTGTTTCTTTCTACATATTTTTGTTCATGCTCACTCACACATATGAATACGGTCTTGCCTCTTGCTCTGAATTTGCAGCCATGATGATTATCAAGTATCAACGACATGACAATGACTGAGGGATCAACTCAGTGTTGTTAATCCTGGAGTGGCCAAGAAAACAAAAAGATGATGGGGGTGAATGATGCACCAAGTGGCTTTCCCTACACTAACAGTAACCTAACAGAACTGCGTTATACCATTTGAACTCCACAGCCCTGTCTCAGGAAGCTGTGCCGGTGCCCAGCACATAAACAGGAGACTTCTTTGAGGCCTCTTCTCTGAGAACACTGCTGTCAGACATTAAATAATCAGACTCTGGGTGCAAGGACAGATCAAAGAGCTTTCCACATAGACCGTGGCCCTAGGCGCAGTGAGGAGTCAGCACACTGATGCTAGGAACTGAGCTCCACTCTCTGCCTGCCTCTCTTTGCATTTTGTTATTTTATAGGCCTACATGATATTATTTGGTTCTAGTTTAATAATGTGCATGTGTGCATGTGTGCGTGTTGCGTGTGCGTGTGTGTGTGCATGTGTGTGTGTGTGTGTGTGTGTGTGTGTGTGTGTAATTGTGGTATAACAAAATATTTTACATTGCCTGTCAAAGCCAAAAATATTTACTAACTGCCCCTACACAGAAAATTGTAAACAGCCCGAGGCTAAGACTCAAATTCCTGTGGAAATCTCCAGCCACAAAGGAAGAGCAGAAAATACTCTCCAGCAATAATAGATCTTGGCCTCCATCTACAACTCCCTCTGACATTTAAGGTAGGCCAGGAGTGGGGAGATAATAAATGCTTTTATATATTACCCTCTCCCTGAGAAATAACCACGTGGCTCTTGAAATTCCAACAAAACACTGCAGAGTGTGCTAGGCCACAATTTCTGCATCCACTGCTGTCCAGTTTTGACTCTGTAGAAATCTCCTAGAGCTCTTATTAAATGTGGAACCCTAAATTACACCCTGGAGTTCTTGGCTGCTAGAGGCATCTTAGGTGTTACGTTCATGAGCACCTGCTGTGTTGGCAGAGGACCTGGGCTGGATTTTAGCAGCCACAAGAGGCAGCTCTCGGTCTCCTGTATCTCCAGCTCCAGGGACCCCATGTCCTTGGCTTCCATGGACACCTGCACTCACACGTATGTAGAGCATATACACACATGCACACAAGTACACATAAAATAAACTTGATAAAAGGCGGGCTTGCTTCTTTTTTAATGATCATTAAGTACAAACTGTAGGAACATGGAGCTCAATCTAAATCACTTGCATTGGGATACAGTAGTCACAATACCCTAAGGCAATGTCAGTATGTACAGTAAAGAAGGTACATCTTCACCCAAGTTTGGGGGCTGAAGTTCCAAGACTGGGGATTCCTATATGTCCTGGCCTCTGATGATGTTTAAGTACTAAATGATCTCAGAGCATGGGAACAGATAGGAATAAGACACCTCATGAGAAACAGGAAACCAGCAAGTGGTTGAAGGTACTGGTTGACTTATAAAAACCGTTAGCCATAACCATCCCTTCTGACTGTAGCTCCTCAGGACATCAGGAGTTCGTGGATGCTTTTACCTTGCAAGCATCCTGTCCCTTCAATATTTCCACAGGATCTCCACGTTCAGCCCACATACAAGCTATCACGTCAATGAATGAATAAAAGAAGATTCTAACTGAATGAAACGTGTTTATTCATGAATCGAAACAAACGGATGAAACACACATGAGGAAAATACACTTACTGTTAACTAAATATGTCTCTGACAACAGAGAATGTGAGCATTTTAAGAAGTAAGGCATGGAATAGAAATCAACACAGCTGTTCTTATAGTGAAGTCTTGATGAAAGTAAGGGCAGAAGTCAGAGAAATATCTCAACAGGAATGTGCAGGAGAGAGATGCAGTTAGCGAAGATGTTGGCACACTCAAGAAATAAAATAATAAAACCTGAGATGGTGATATAGCGTAATAGTAGAGTATTTACTTAGCACGCACAGAGTATGAGATCGGAAATCCATCCTCACTACTGCAAAAATAGATACATATGCATATATTAGCGGCTTTTATAAACCGGATCAGGAGAAGAAATAGATATTCTGGTTTCAGCTCAGCAAAGCCCACCTTGTCTCTGACCTACAGATATGTAAGATGAAAAATCAAGATGTATGATACCACAAAGAATGTGGACATTTTTTATAAAGTTATAGAGAAACACATATGAGATAAATATATAGAAAATCTGTATGGTTATTTCCAGGCAAACTGGTATGCCATTTTTTTTCTCATAATATTTGACAACATCAAAACTACAGTAGTAACATAAAACACTTACTATATATGATAAAACTTACACATGCATGTGTGCACATTCATGAACATTTCCACAGGTGAATACATGTAATGTGCATTACCAAAAATTGCATAGATTATAAACATTTAATGGGATACTTAGGTAATAATTAATACTTGGAAGTAAGAACTAGACTAACACTCTTCAATATTGGGCAGTGTAATTGCTCCTCAGATGGAATTGCTGTAGATTATTCAAGTGATGTTGGCAAGAGATTAATCCAACTGCATTTAAAAACCTAAAAGAAGAAGGCATGGACTCCAATGAAAGTCTGAAGTAAGTTTAGTTTATCTAAACCACTACCCACGAGGGAGCCTTGTGTAGTAAACAAGGCAGCCTCAACAACTAAGACCACCCCTAAAAAGAAAGGCTGGCAGCCTCCCTTTCACAGTGCACTATACTCCAGCCATTCAGCTCAGGGCTCCTGTGCATATTGCTGTAAGCACACTCAGACAGAAAGTGACTGTTGTTTTATCAGCTCATCTGATGTGTGAAGATTCTGAAATTCAGTTAGCTGGGCTCCAGCTTTTTGTTTTTATTTTTGCTAACTCTAGTTGGCTTACTGTTGTGTTGTATTAGTTACTCTCTAAATCTACAGGCCAAACAGGGCAGTTCTTCACTGACTCTCTCCTTCCTGTTGGGAGGACACTCCTCCATCCCTAGAGGCAATGGTGCACATTCCCTGGCCATGAGTGGGTGTCAGTGTGGTTATGGTAATGACCAGTGTGTGGATTCCAGCCAGGTGTGCTCTACTTATAATCTCCATTCTGTCTCCACTCTGATTGCTATGCTCTGTGTAAAAATTCATATCAATTTAATCCAGAGTTAGAGCTAAGAGATTCCCAAGGAGGACTAAAGACAGGAATATGGTGAGTACATTTGCTTTCCCAGTTCCTTGGTGTCAACTAATGAGTGAGTGAGTGAATGAATGAATAAGGGAATGAACGATCAGTGATATTTTCAGCTATGGTAAGTTGTTTTCAATACATTAGCTGTAAAATGAATAATAAGTAAGTGGTGTTATTATGATTCTAGCTTTGTGTTAAGTACTTTGAAAAAATCTTACTTAATCCCTACACAGATAACACACACACACACAAACACACACAGGGGGTGGGAGAGAGAGAGAGAGAGAGAGAGAGAGAGAGAGAGAGAGAGAGAGAGAGAGAGAGAGCGTCATGGAGTTGTCTTGACCTAGCTGCCTTGAGAGGCATGTGTCATAGGCTTTTCAGGTTAGAGTCCTTGCCTCCTGGGGCACATTGTGCTTTCCAGTTCCAGAGAGACCAATGCACTCCCTCACGCAGTGATGCATTCAGGTTGATTTGTGTTTCTCTGTAAATTCTCTTAGTGGTCAAGGAAGCATCAGTGCTTGACAGGACAATTAGTCTTAGCCATTAATCTTCTGTAACTCATATGATTACAAACTTCACTGTATCTTGGCAATTACAAATGTACTGATCCTGCCAGCCCCCAATAACACGCAGAGACTCTGAATGTGATACAATGCTGTTGGCCAGTTACTATCACTGTTTATCGGCTAGCTCTGTCTTAAATATTAACCCATTTCTATTAATCTAAGCATTTCCACGTGGCTCGTCTTACCGGCCAGAGCAGCTGGTGTTCTACCTCTCCGGGCTCTCCATGTTGACTCCTCCCAACTACTTCCTCTTTCCTCCTCCTAGTCTCCTAGCCCCGCCTATCTTGCTTTCCTATTGGCCAACAGTGCTTTATTTATTAACCACTATGAGAAACATATTTACAGAATAACATCTCCCATCAGTAAATGCTGTCAATAAAAGTGCCACAGCTTCAGGTATACTGTGGTACCTCCAACCTAAGCCTGGTTTCATTCCTTGAGGCCTTATGAGGTAATCTTAGCTTGGTAACTAAGTGCCAGTACACACACACACACATACACACACACACACACACACACACACACACACACACACACACACACTACTATGATAAACTTCCCTCAAATTTACATAGAAAAAAATCTAGAAGTAGCAGATCAAAATTTTCTTGCATGCAACGATCTGGAATCAGAGTGACATGCAGGCTGAATGTCAATGGGAAGAGAAACATACTAGGTATTCTGTAGTTGAATTTTTGTGGTGTTGTTGGATCCCAGCACTGGGGAGACCCCCACTCCAATCCCGGGATGCAATGATCGATTGTTCCACAAACCATGGAAATCGGCACTTGATGCAAAACAGCAAGAGGCTTTATATTCCAGCCAGCTGGGGCTCAACGTGCACCACCCAAAGGAGGAGAGAGAGAGAGAGAGCCTGGAGCCCAATTTTACATGAGCTTATAAAGACAAAAACCATAAGCAGGAAGGGGGTCTGGGGTTGGGGGCTAGTAAGCTCCTGATTGGTTGGGCCCAGGTTGCGGGGCTCAGGCTCCTTATCTGGAACCTGCATCTGTGTTTCTAGGAAATGTTTTGCGAGCCCATCTTGGGGGTCCTTCTTGGTCAGGAGAGCATGTTTTCAGGCTATTCTGGGAATTAGGGCAACTGAAAATTTTCCATCTTAACATTGTGATAACAATATCACCTGTGCACACTAATCTGAGACCATCTGTCCCGTGGGTTCAGGCAATTTCATTTCATCTCTAGAGGGTACCTCCAACTCCTAGATGGCCGCGAGCTAATTTACATGATTTCTCTACAGCTGTCCCTTGTTTTCTTGTGGGTTTTATTGAAGTGTACATCTGCTTAAAAAACAGTTTCTCTACACCCTGTTAATCTGTTCCTCAGAATCAAATCAAATTGTCTCACATCTCTAGTACTACAGGACTCAGCTTGCTGGGTTCCAACCTAGAGTGGGAGGCACGGGCTCCTAGCAGAACCTCTGCTTTTCAAGGGGATGAAGCCGTGAATAAGCCTGACCTCCCAGAGTCCACATCACCCGTATACTCTTGCTACTGTACGGCAGGTTATTGGGTGCAGGATTTCACACAATCCAGGCCACTGCTCAGCAGCTGAGCTCTTCCCCACTCAGAGCTTTCATTACCCTTTGCTCAGCCTGCAATTTCTCCTAGAAGTAGAATTCCTGAAACCAAACACAGGTAAGAGAGGGGAGGGAGAAGGAGCCCACCTGATGCTCCTTGTGCTGGGAAACATTGTCTTAATGATGGGGCTATGTTCTAGTAGAACTTGCTGGCAGGAAAATACTTCCCAGTCTGTAAGTTCTTTTTCATTAAGAGTACATTTACTAATATCCAATTATAGTAGTGTAGGAATAAATTTTATTAAACTCAGAAGGCCATTGACCTTCTGCAAGACACTCAAAGAATTTCCCTATTACTGAATGCACAGGGCTTTGTTTTTCCTCCTGCAGAGTAGCACAGAATTGTATGGCATGACCTCTTCTCTGCACTCTACCTGTTGAAGGTGGTGATTAACCACTCCCTTTTAATTTTCCTGTCCCTCTTAGCTCAGGCATTGCCATGGCGACGGGCATCATTTGGAGATGTCTTTCATAGATGCTCTAAAGCACTTAAGGGTGCTTGACCATTCCTCACAGCATAATTCACACTTTGCATTATTACAAACCACCTTTACAGAGGAACTTGGCCTCTAATAAGTGCAATGCACTTATGTTCTCTTCTGTTTTACTTCTGCAAGCTCACAATGGACTTGGTGCTCCACTCATAGATCAGGACTCTCAGCTGAAAATGATAATCTATGTCAGGGCTATGGCCCTCAAAGCACAGAGAAATTAAAATTAAAAATAAAACCAATGTTCTTTAGTTTAAGAAAACAAGTTTTTTGATTAAAAAAAAAGAAGAAGAAGAAGAAGAAAGAAAGAAAGAAAGAAAGAAAGAAAGAAAGAAAGAAAGAAAGAAAGAACGAAAACAATTGGTGCATATGTTCTAAAATTTGTGATTCCTGGGGACATAAGGCAGATTTCAGGGCCATGTTCACATTCTAAACAGGATCCCACGTAATGGTGTCCTTGGTGGCTCTGGATTTGGTATTCCTGTGGCTTTGGTATTCCTGTGGCTTTGGCATTCCTGGGGCTGATGGTAGAGTGATAGCCTGAATTTCCTCCAAATGGCCAATTTATGGGTATCTTTCCTTGGAGTTCTCAGGCTGCCCCCTTGTGGTAATCCAAGTTATATGTTTGGAAGATGTTTCCAAGCCCCAATAAAGGCCACAAAAGGAATTTAAGATATGGGGTTTCCCATGGTAGATAGGGGAAGAGGGACCATGCTTTACCAGGATATCATAGCGGTTAGGGAGCAGAGGAAACTGTGACCAAAATTGTTATTTTGCTACACTGTGTTGGGCAATTATTTAGCTTCTCTTGTCCTTTGAATTATGAGTCATTAACAGCTGAGCCATCTTTCCACCCCGCATCTTGAAGAGTTAAAAAAAAGCTCTTAATTCATCTCATAAGACTGTCACGAGGAATGAGTGAGTTAGCAGGAAGAGACTGGAACACTCCTGGTAATACTTCAGCATGTGAAACAACAGCCCTCAATAGTGTTCAGACCTCAGCGGCAGCACAAGTCTGTCCATCTAATGCATAGTTCTCCAGATTTTCATGAAGTAAGATTTAAGCCAAGCACCAAGGAACTAAAAAGTGTTTTTTAATTCCTCAGAATAATTATAAAGCATTTAGTCATCTAACGTTGGTGACTGTGCGATCAGCTCTGTGCATCATAGACACCGGCTACACACAGGGGCAGAGGTTGATTGACACAAGTGACTGTCAGACAGCCCACATTATCCTGTTGTCACTGACTGCATGAGACCTCTGTGAGTCATGTAGTTATAGAGTCCCATGACCTGGGAGTGTGCCACTGACATACATTCAGGTGCCTGTCCCAGGCAGCAGGAGTCTGTAGGAATCCAGATCAGAACAACCACCCACGGACCCCCGAGCAGTGCCAACTGCAGATGTACCACAGCAAGATGGGCTCACATCCAAGGCTCATGGTTCCCTGAATATGCTCAGGCAGTCATTCTTAGACCACAGGGTATCATGGATCAAAAACCGTTATACTAAAACCAGTAAAACTAACAGCTATACAAAGTACAAAAACAAAATGAGAATTGGGACATGTGTCTTCTGGTAGTGATGATTTGCCTATTTTTTTATAACCATCTGGAAAGTAATAATCAAAATTCAAATCATCAATTTCTATCTTGTAGGTTTTCCCTTGTCCTATGTGAGAGAAATCCAGACTGGATTTCCTTTGATCTAAAGTTACTACTTTTCCTCCCTCCATTTGAATATTTTTTTAAACTTAAGCATGACATTTTAATGTGATAATGTTCATTTTCCTTTCTGAGTAAAGCTTGTTAATAAATCAATGCTGCATTTGTAATCACTGCTGGTATTTCAGGTTTAAAATTAGAGAAAGAAAAGCTGATGATGATTATAGCGCAGTGTGAGGGATCAAATGAAAGTCTTCCTGGGTATTTTTCAGGGTTATAAACCCAGCAAGAGGCATCTTCAAATCGTAGGACTCTTGAGGTTTTAAAATATACACATTGACTTCAAACACACACACACACACACACACACCAAGACATAGATGCATATCACATTTTCTCTAGTCAGTTCAATTGCTACTGATACCATCTCCAAATCCTTATGTGGTATATGCACACCTTTGGCCATGGTGTAGACCTTGGAGAGAAGAGAAACTAGACTGAGAGAATCCCTGAATTCTTTGAATTTGCAGCACATCAGGACATTGAGAAGTCGGGCTAGGTGAGTCCTCTAATAAATACTAAGGACATAGTTCAAGGCTTGAAAACCATTTCAGTTTTTTGTTTGTTTGTTTTTGCTTTTTTTTTCTTCTATAATCTTTAGCTACAACTTGAGTTCCAATGAGAGCTCTCAAGAGTGAGCTACTTAAGTCTGGTTCTTCTTGTGGAGTTTTTCTAATTTCCCAAGCTAAGAAGTAATGGTAACAGGGAAGTGTATCAGGAAGCAGGAGGCAGCGCATTAAAAAGATGTAAATGAAGTTTTGTTCAGCCACATGAACCTATGTGTCATATTCTATGTGCTCTCTTGTAGCAAGGACACAAAGGGCACTCTGTTAAGACTTCCTGTCAGGATAACAACACTCATAGATAGCATCACCTACTTGCATATGTCCTAATCACCTCCAAGACCAAAGGCTCAACCTTTCACTACCAGCCAAGTGACCAGTACATTTACACATGACTTTCTGTGTAGACCACAGCACACAGCACATGGGTGTGATCCATACCCACAGATACAGATTCAGATATTTAGAAAGATATAGATATATTCTCTCATGTGAGTCACTGGGAAAGAATGCTATTTTGCCTGATGTTCTTTAAAGAGAAATTATGAGATCCCAAACAGACCACAGTTCATATGGCCTATGCCAGGAATTCAAGATGTGTCTCTAACCATTCAGCTTTCGGTCTCGTGGTGCATGAGTGGGTTATGCCCACCCTGTCCCCCACTTCCTGGTGCTGGAGTTGGCATGCTTCATCCACGATGCTTTCTCTGAGCAACAGATTATGCAGGCCTGTAAGGTCAGTGACCCCAAAGGTCAAGTTGTGACCAACCAAACCCACTGGATTTATTGTTCTTCACTTGATATTACTGTAGTAGCCAAATGCCGATGTTGAAACTGTTACAGAGAAGGAAGACAGAAAGAGTAGTCAACCGGGTTCATTTCCCCTCCAATAATCAAAAAGCAAATGAAATCACTAACTTAAAATGGTACAATTCTACTGATGTGTAAGAATATATATATATATGCATATATATATGTATATATACACACACATATGTACACACACACATATATATATGTATATATACACACACACACACAGACACACACACACACACAGACACACAGACACACACACGGTACATAGACACTGTATATATAGAAGCAATGTATATAAGCTCCTAATGCATGTTGTATAACTTCATTGATTTTCTATACATCTTGAATTTTCAAATTTAAAAGTAACAACTAAATGTCTTAATTATTAAAATATGAAAGATTTAATTTAAAACAAGCAAATATTACACAACACAAAAGTTGATGGCAAACAAAAAGTGGTGTTTTTACTTCAATTATTTGTAAATAGTAAGTAAATACTAAAAGGAGGAAGAAGTAAGAAAAGTTGGAGATATCTTGTCTGCTTGCTTTTGTGTTGTTTTTGTTAAAGAGATAGGGCCTCGCTCTGTGGTCTAGGTTGACCTCAACCCTACAAAACTCCTGCCTCCAGCTGTCTTACTGATACAGTTAAAGACACATGTCCCTCTGCAAGAAAAAGCTTTCTAATTTAGTACAACTAACATGCACTCTTCCCTCCCAATGGACTCACCACCTAGCATTGACACTTTTTACTGTGCCCCCTGATTATTTTAATAATGCTTAATTTATTGTTTTTAAATGTCACACATTAATTCAATGTACCTTGAACATATTTACCCCATCCTACATCCAAATTTACCCAAGACCCCTCCCCTCCAATTGGGGCTCCTTTTTTTTATTTATTATTATTTACGGTCAATGTAAAAAAAAAAAAAAAGGAATATAGGAATGGCAGCAGAGAATTACTTGCCGGCTCAAATGTCTCTGGCTCCTTGGGACTCCCACACTCCTACGTATAGGCCTCCTGTCTGCTATATCACCTCATCTATCACTCACTGACACTGACTAGACTTACAGGTCCCACGTCTTTCAGAGGTCTTCGTGGCTATTATTACTGAGTTGGTCCCAGGACGGAAGAACCTATTCACTCTATGAAAGCCATTGCTGATAACTTGCATATGAAGTTTGGGGTGGAGATTTTCTGGAAGCTGGCTGAATAGTGAATGCCATGAGTTTCTTGTACACACTGAGCTACTGTAGTATCAGTGAGAGGTCAATGAGATTAGCAAACGTGATGCCCATTTGCTGCATCTAGACATGAAGAATCATCACAGTCAAGAACATAAATGAGCCTGGTCCCACAGCCACATCAGCTCCCAAATAACACACAGAGACATGCATTAGATATAAAGCTGTTGGCCTTTTACTAGGATTTTTTATTGGCTAACTCTGTCTTAAATATTAACCCATTTCTATCAATCTAAGCATTTCCATGTGCTTTCCGTATCTTACCGGAAAGAGGGTCCAGATCTCTTTCTCTCAAGTCCCTACATCTTGACTCTCCTACTACAACTCCCAGAATCCTCCTTGTCTCCTGGTCCCTCCTATCTTGCTTTCCTATTGGACAACAGAGCTTATTCATTATCCAATAAGAGAAACATATTTAGAGAATGACAGCTCCCATCAGGCACCTGGAGAAATGACATCAGTTTGAACATCATCTATGAGTTACCATCAAAACTGTTCTTCCTATGTAAGTTGACTATCCTTTGTGTACACTTCTACCTTATCAGGGAGTAGAAAAATCCCACAGAACATAATCCTCCACTGAAAAGCAAACCACATTGTATTTTTCATATTAAAGGCTATTGACATGAACCAGATATCCCCTTCTCACCTGCATCCATCCAGGATTCTGAGTAATATGCCAATGATGTGAAGACTTGAGTGCTATCCAGATTCTTTCTCCGGAGTCTGATGGCTCCAGCAGCCACACTGATCTGCAGAAGCAAGAGTGGAGGTCATAATACAGCTAGCCAGCCTGACCTGATGACATCAAGGAAGTGAGTGCAAAATCCCATGCATGGCATCTATAGGGATGAAGGCTGTAACAGGAAGGGGCTGTTCTAGAACCTGAACATAGCTCTACTGCTGCACTAAGTCCTGACTGATTCTCTGTCCCTCCCAGGCCCTGAGAGCTGCCTGATAACCTTTGAGTAAATGTTCCGCTTACATTAGCTGGACTCTCTCTCTGACGCTTCAGCTCACAATCCAATTGAAGCGTCAGTTAATGTGTGTGTTCAAATCCCAGGAGGTCTTGACAAATGGAGTAGAAACAAATAACAACTCATTTCTGAGAATGTTTCTATACTCTTCTTGGAAAGGCCAACCAAATCTTAGTGATGACAGTGTTCTGGAGCAAGAATGATGGATGATTAGTTCACATTTTGTTAGAGAAACGACTACTGCATCTGGATATGCCAGGTCAACTACAAAGGGATGAATTAGCTTAAGGGCGAAAGTGTCCTTTACTCTATATCTGTGTGGATTATAGAACAAATATTCACGTACTATAGCATCTTGGTTCCTGAAAGACATTTAAAAGAGTCAGTTCAAGTTCACTGTAATTCTCAGGAAAGGCTATTTGGATTGATTTGATTGTATGAAGTACAGTGACTTAGCCAGATTGGGCTGCTATGAGAAAAAAACGTATACTAAGTAATTTATAAAAAATGTGAAATACATTGCTCATCATGCCAGAGGCTGGGGCTTGCCTTTCATCATGTGTGGTATTATCTCTGTGTAGATAATAGAATAGCAAAGGGCTCCCTCAAGTTTTCCTGTTAGAATTACACAATTGAAAGCTTCATCTACCTGCATGTCCTAATGACCTCTTAATACCACAGAAATGAAAATTAGGTTCCATATGCCTTACTGAGGGACACAGATGTGTGGACCACACTGTCTAGTACACTGGGATGTCCTATCCATATTCTTGCCATGCCATTTCCTGGGAAAGAATGTAAGACACAGACAAAGGGGAACAGAGAGGACACTGGAATTTAACTCGGTTTCCACACAGTTCTCAGGAAGTCTGCATTGGTGGGAGATTCACTCCAAAAGCACCAGCCTCGAGTTCCTTGGTCTTTGAAAGGAGTTTGCTTAGCTTTCTTGCTTAACCTTCACTGTGGCATTGGATCCTCTTTTAGAATGTTCTCTGAGATCTGGGGAGATGTGTATTTATTGTTAGGGTCAAGAGCAACCCTTGGACTTTATATGATGCTACTTTTCTATTGCTTAAAAATTGAGATTTGTGTGATTTAGAGTGACTATGACCTTAGCCACCCAGCACTCTCTTCTCTTCTGCACTTAAAATCTCCAGTTCCTCTGATTCAGCTCTTTACTGCTATCAGTGTGGCAGCCAATGTCTTATCTCTCTCCACGGAACAAAGAGAAGGCTGGGTTCCACAATTGTCAGCAAGGGGGATTTGGCAGAAAGGAAGGATTTTCAACTAAAACGGGTCTTAAAAGTTGAAGGAGATGCTGTATCGTTGAATAGAAAATTTAAGACTCTCACCATCCCTAAGAATGTTAGGCATCAATGTGATACAGTATATCTCCTCAGAGAGCCACGTCTAGAAATAAAAGGGTTTGCAGTTTCTCTCCTTAGGGTCTTGATATCTCAGGCACATCTCTATGCATTACAGTTCCAAGGGACAGTAGTCCATGCTGAGAGCTAGAACAGAATCATGGGCTTCTTTTCATTTACCTTTCCATTTGAACTAGGACTGGCAATCTTTCTCAAAATCTAAGAATACCACCTTTAATACATTGCCTGCCTCTTCCTAGCAGAGAGATCACTGCTTCATGTCCTGGAGCTGACTGCTTCATAGCTGAAAAAAAAAATCTATATATTATGAACAAGACATAAAATGTTAATTGTCCTTTGGGAAAACAGCCTGACTTCTAGTGAGGCAGAGACAAGTGCTTATGGTTTGCTTATGAGAAAGCCAGAGTGGGAAAAATCAGATGCTTGGAAACATAGCCGACACAACAGGACAGGGGACTTACTTTTTGTGGCTAATGGCATCAATTGTAGAATTCATTCCAGTACCATGAAAATGCCTCTTCCTGCTGTGTTTCCTCATATTCAGTCCATGATGGGAGGCAGGGCTGAGGAGAGCAGCCATGGAGATAAGACATTACCATGAAGAGGGGGAATCACATCCATGGAAATTTCCTTGCAGCTGTGTAGATCCAGCAGGTAAAGGCTGAGTACCACATGCAGAGACAGATGAATGGGAGGCAACTTAAACCTTGCTGTGTGCCAGACACTGCCCTGATGAGCCTGTGAAGACAAGGTCCATGGTGATGAAGGCCCTCCTGCAAGGAGAAAGAGGGATTCAAGTGAAACAGTTCAGACAGCTGAACGGCAAAGCTAGATAAAGAAGACCGTCCTCGTGAAGGAGTTCTTCAGCTCTTAATAATATCCATAACCATTGTATAAATGAGCCACATTTTCTTTATCCATTCTTCAGTTACTCTGCTATTAAAAAGGAAGAAATAACATCATGAAATTTCCAGGCAAGTTGATGGAACTAGAAAAAGTCATCCAGAGTGTGTGGTGACTCGGATTCTGAAAGATAAGCATGGTATGTACTCACTTATGAGTGACCATTAAAAAAGGATAACCATTGCTACAACCCACAGAACCAGAGAGGCTAGGTAACAAGGAGGGTGGATGGATCTCCCGGGAAGGGGAAATGGAATAGATTTTATGGGTAGACTGGGGGCAGGTGGGGATGGGAACAGAAGGGAGCAGGTCAGGGAGTGGAGGAAGAGAGTACTGGGAGAGTAGAATGCTAGTGAAGGGCCTATTGGGTATGGGGTAAACACCTAGCGCAGTGGAAGCGCCCACGAACTCTAAGAGTGATCCTGCTGAAAACTCTTAGTGATGCGGGATACAACATCTGACTTGGCCATCTCCCGTAACCAGGCGAGGCTTCCAGTGGAGGGACGGGGACATCAACACAACCACAAAACCTTCCACCTACTCTGCCCTGCCTACAAGACATGCTGGAGAAAGGTGACACCGCCTGAGGTCTATACCACAAGTGGGAGGCAATGTCTGGAGGGCCAGGAACCAGGGGATGGATAGCCCCGAGAACTAGGATGGAATCAAACAGTTCCTGGGGGTCAGGAGTCAATGGAATGACTCCTAATGATACGCTGATATACTTGGAGACCAGAGCCTAGAGTAATTATTAACAGCGAGGCTTCATCTGGTAACTGATGGGGGCAGATGCAGAGACCCACAGACAAGCATTAGCAGAGCTCAGCGAATCCTACAGAAGATGGGAAGGATTATCGGAGCCAGAGGGGCCGAGGACACCACAAGAATATGGCCCACAGATTCTGTTAACGAGGGCTCATAGAGGCTCGCAGAGACTGAAGCAACAATTGGGGAGCCTGTATGGGTCATCTGTGTTAGGTAGTGGTTGGGCAAGTTGGTGTTCTTGTGGGACTCCTAACAGCGGGAGTGGGGGCTCTCTGGGACTCTTTCTAGACTCTTTTGTTCCTACTGGATTGCCTTTTCCAGACTTAATATGAGGTGCCCTGCCTGGTCTTATTGTAACCTTGGGAGGCCTGCCCTTTTCTGAAGGGAAATAGAGGCAGGACAGATCTGAGGGAGAGGGGAGAGGTCTGAGAGGGAAGGGGGGAGGGGAAATTGCAGTTGGGACGTAATATATGAGAGAAAAATAATTAAAAAATGGAAGAGGAAAAAATATCCATGACCACAGCAAGCCTTGTAATTAAATATATGTGCAAATGAATGTGGTTGACTGGAACCAAGCCCTAATTCCTAACAGTAGAGACTTCTTTGTGACCTTTGTTTCTTTCATCATATTGTCTGGCTCAGAACGCTTCTTGAACATGAGTCATCAACCTTAGTTATCTGTAATGAAAAAATATTAATGCGATGTGACTTGCAACGCCAGTGCAATTGATGCAATTGATGCTTAGGGACTAGAAGGATGATGGAACAAATAAAGCACAAGGAAGTTTTTCAATGACATTTTGTTCTCCTGGCTGGATAAAAACAGCTAAAGAAAACACACATAGTTTCTAAAGCTTAACCTGAGGATCGTATTGTAAGTATCAGGGATATTTGAGTTGAAGATGTACTTTCATTTCTAAAACAGTATGACAGAGGAAACAATGTGTCCCACAGTACACATTACACTTTGGGAAAGTAACAGAATTGTTGTCCCCCTGACATACCCACCCCTCACCCCTGCCTCAGGAGTTCAGACATATGAAGCCCCGAAACAGATAAATAAATAAATAAATACTCTTCCTTATTCAAAGGGGTAACACAAAAAGACTGAATTAAAAAAGCCTGATCAAATACTTCCTGAGAGGAAAAACAGGAACAATGGGAACTTTATTTTTAACTTTATCTATCATCTACATATCTGTTTTTGCTTTGTCATCTATCTTCTGACATTCTCTTTCATATGTATCATCTGTCTTCTATCTATCATCTACTTATCATCTCTCTGTGAAGCCACTGAGGTTTTTAGGAGCTAGTTTTAAGTGTTTTGAACTTGACAAACCCCAGTGCTGTAACACTGATATTCTCACATCTCCACCCTGACTCAATCCAGAGCAGAGCTTCTGAAACATCATTCCTTCTCACTGGCACCTTCTTTATATGTCCTGGGGTTCATGCCCTTATGGGAGATAATTCACTTTACTTATAACATATTTTCTTAAATTTAGTTACATCTAAAAAGGATCTTCAATGAAACATCTGGACTGGTGTTTGACAATTACTTGGCACCTTGACTTAGCCAAGTTGATACACAAAGTCAACCCTCTTTTTACAAAACTGAGAAATTACGCACTGAAAAAAAATTAAAGATCAACTTTGCATACTGCTAGGTCTTTCCTTTTTGGTTGTAAGCATAACCTTCCATGACCAAGACTGCTGGTCAATCTCATTATTAGATCTTAATACTGGTGAGTATCCCACCCTTACAACTACATAGGATAATGAACCTATTCTTCAAACAATTAACATACACAACCCACCAAAGAGTAATGAGTCACGTGGCATGAACTATCCCAGCCTCTGATGTAAAAAGAGAACGGCATGTAGGATGTCATCCAAGTGAGGGAGCAGAAAACAGATGTTCCCATAAAAATAATTAAGTCTTTTCCTAACTAGCTTCAAGGAATCACATGATGTTTCTTATTACAGAATCCTTGGTGATGAGTTGATAAAGGTGAAGGCTATTATTCCTATAATGTCTCTTGTAATGGATAATTTCTAGCACATAGAAGAAGAAATATTATCAAAAGTCTTAAGTAAGTGGAGAGCTCATTAGAAACATGGCATATTCATAGAAGGAAAAGGATTACAAATTTAAACCCGTGTTGATTTAAACAAATTCTGTCAAAGGAAATTGCAACTAATCATATGTTAACATTCAGCTTCTCAAATTTCCAAATAGTGCACAAAGATAAGGGCATGGCTGTGCACAGTAAGTTAAACCAGTCTCGTTGGTTGTTCGTGAAGAAATCAGGTGCTTTTCTTTCAGACATGAATTCAGTGGTCTGCTATCACTAGGATTTGTGGGCTTAAGGAAGCTCCTTGTACTGCGGATTTCTGCTTATCTTCACTGGTCATTATATGTATTGGTTTTCAGAGTTTCCTTAAGGATTAAACATAATTACACATGTAAGAGACTCAGAGCTTAGGAAAACACATGACAATAGTTCCTTCCTTGAGATTCCATAAAACTGATGCTAAACTTCACATGTTATATCCTTGACTGGCCTATATGTCCTAGTTTGCTTCTCCACTGATGAAACACCACGCAAAAGAATCTCGAGGAGGAAAGGGTAGACTTTATCTTATAGATTAGTCTATCATCTCGGGAAGCCAAGAACTCTAGCGAAGCTGAGACAAACCCCACTGCAGAATGCTGCTTACTGACTTACTCTGATGTGTCACGCTGAGCAGGCATCTTACTTATACAACCCAGGGACACCTGCCTAGGGTGGTGCCACACGCAGTGGGATTGGCCCTCTCACATCTATCATCAGTCAAGACAACGGCCTACAAACATGCCCACAGGCCAGTATCTATGGTACTAAACAAGATAGGACATGGCTGTGCACTGCACATTAAATCAGTCCTGTTGGTTGTTCAAATGGCCCACAGGTGTAGTGAGATAATTATTTTGTCCACACCTGTGGTACTGACCATGCCCATTGGGGTGGGGACAGAGCAGATATGACCTGAGGAAGGGGCCCCAGAGCTCTCTCTTGCTGGCAGCATGGGGACAGGGGAGCATCCAGAGGTATCCTTGGAACCAGGAACCTGCTGGTGTTCATCTGTCTATGTTGTGAGTTATTTCTCCCTGAATAAACATCTATTCAGCCTATCTGTTTTCCCTGATCCTTATTAAACCACAATACACAGGCATGTCTAAAGGTACCATTTCTTCTCCCCTCGTCTCTCTCTGTCTCTCTGTCTCTCTGTCTCTCTGTCTCTGTCTCTGTCTGTCTCTGTCTCTGTCTCTGTTTCCCTCTCTCTCTCTCACACACACACACACCATTCCTAGTAAAGTATAGTATTACAATTCTGTTATCTTTATTGGCAAGTAAATCCTATACTAAGGATGAATTCTTATCCAAAAAGCAAAGTACCCCTGAAATGTGGAACTGTCTTGCATAGGAACAAGTAGGACCATTGGAAAATACAGAAGAGGCTGTTGGAAACCCCAGACTCGCACTGGTAACCTGTGTCCTGCTCACTTTGTGGCTGTTCTCTTTCTCTACTCATGGGTTTAAGACATTTGTGTCACTATGAGTGATTATTAGGGGACAGTGTGTTCTCTGAAGCTGAGCAGCAATAGATCTTCACTTCTTTCTGGAAAGCAGAGCTCAAATTTTGATAAATGTTACTTGAACGCTATGTAAGAATGAAGAGAGGGTGAGAAACTGAATATCCAACCTGGAGCTTTTTCGGCTGATGCCTTAAACCTTTAGAGATAGATGAGCCCGTTAAGACCTTTTCCTTCCAGAACTATAGAAAGTGAAACTCAGGAACTGTAGCTATTTGCTTAAGATTAAGCTGATGTGACAGCTAAAGAATCAATAGCTGTGTCTCCCCTCACTAAGTCTAGGGGCTGTTTCATTAATTGTTCATAATGAAGTCATAGTTTAGAAAAATAAAATTATAGTGATTTTGGTAGAAACTGTTAGGGGTGTGAAAAATGAAACAGACTTGATATTTACAAGTAATGTTTTGTGGTTTGTATTTTAAAGTATTACATGTGAAAAGTCACTAATATTGAGAAAGAGTTTTTATTCCATCTTAGGAGAGAAATATTGGCCATCCAGACAAGAAAATATTAAATCTGATGAACTTTTAGAAGCCCAAACTTAGAAGCTTCCCTGTTAAATGAGTTTTCATTGAGTATCTTTTAATGTAATGTGTAATGCTGTATTTGTGAAAGGCTTCAATACACAGAATAATGAACTAAACACAGGCAGAGTACAAATTGTGTGTGTAACTTTTGTATAAATTAACAAATGAGGACTATAAGGCGCACAGAATAAGAATGCACCGTGATAATTAAACACTGAAAGCCACTTCTGTGGGCCACTCCATCTTCATTAGAAGCAGCTGGGACTACGCACAGTGTCCTCTAAGAGCCAACCCGAAGGCATTCCCTCACTGGAAGGAAGGGGTGTTAAGGGACATTAAGCACTCCACTGAGATTCTAGCCCCTCCCTACTATGCCTTCCTGCCACCTGTATATAATTCTTCCCCATCTGCACAAGGTCATAACTGCCCTGGTAGCTGTCAGTTTAAACAGACTGTGGGAGGTTGAGCAAAGGGTGAGCACTCTCTGTAAAGCTATCAGGAAGTTGTCATCCATGCTGGGTGAGATTTTTCAGAGGTGCACCTGTTTGCACTTATACACTTCACTGAGGCTCACCCCCTTCACCTGTGCAACAGAAGGAAGCTCAACAAACTCATTGTTTGCAATAAACTCAATGTTAGGTCTTGTAGGACTTGGGTGGAGTCATTCCTAGGGTCCCATCATTGGCTCTATGATGAGTGAATGTCTATCCCTTGTCCCGGTGAAAGTTTGTACAACCACACTCTTGGCTCTCTATAGTGAGCACTGTTCTTCAGGAGTGTTTCTGGTATTATCCACCATTGTCTCCCCTTGAGAAGGAACTGCTATTCTGAAATCACTGATTTAAATGGAAGAGCTCTCAAACAAGACTGACAGGGTGAATGTTCATGGAGACAGACGGTGCTCAGTTCCAGGTAAAAGACATTTACAAGTGTTATGATCAGTTTCAGACAGTTTGAGTCAGTGCCTTATTTCTTTCACATTTTGGAACAATTTCATTTTTAACAAGTACAGTCTGTATTCATAAAAGTTGAAGGTAAGAACTGAGGTAATATAAAAGTTAATTGGTCCAAGAAAGCTACTTTTTTTATGTACTAAAAATCAATAGATATTTGAAACACAAATGTGGATTGATATGTACTTAAAATCCCCCCTCTGTTTACCAGGTACCCCTCTAAATCCCATTCCCACTAACATTTCACTCCACAATGACACACTCAATATCCTCATTGCCTTCGGGGGCCACATACAGTTACAAAAGCTGCAAGTAAGCAATTAAGAAAGACAGCTATAGACTGACTGTGTCAGAAATTTAGTAGATACTGGTCTACTCCGGTTTTCACTGGGATTTGAAGTTTGCAACCTCAGTTTTTCTAAAAGTCAATAGAGATATCCTAAAGTTTGAGTATTAGCATTGAAGCATAAGCATATCATAAACATATTAGGCAATTGCTAAGTCTACATCCATTTAACTTCTCGGAAATAAATATGTGCTTTATAAACAAGGGAGCATTGTGATTAGGGTGGAGGGCAAGTTCTGCAGTGGGAATTTTTTCCAGTAAATCTTAGACACTTTTCTCCTAACATGAGTAACCCAGTTCAGACTCCAACACTGAACATCAGTGACTTATGTAAGAGGGAAAATTAACTGTCCCTCCTTTCTTATATTACATAACAATATTAAACCCACTTTACATAATGCCACATGTATGTATAATGATAGTCTCATAATTTATTATTACATGCAACATGCAAGGCAACCGCCTTCAGATTAGCCCCACCATGCCCTGTAATTTTTATTTATTTTTTTTTTGCAGTTCCATCTATAGCAACTACAATTTCCCTAGCTCTTTCCATGTTAATGAGTAATGAATGAATCTCAAACACGGGCTACTCTTATTAACCCTAGAGTTTGTGTCCGACCCAAAAGACGAGGCGGAGAGAAGAAACAGACTGAGCTGCTTGTAAGAGGGATTTCCCTGGTTGGTTCTTCTACTAAGAGCTCAGTAAATGGCTGAGTCACAGAAAACTCCAGGTGATTGAGAAGAGCAACTCTATGACACACACCTAGTCTAAGGGATGCAGTCAATGCAGGATGATGTTCTATTAGACAGTGTGTGTGTCTGAGGTACCACAGGCCAGAAGAATGTCTAAAGAGGATCGCAGTGCTGAGAAGGGTCCAAAAGAGACCCCTGCTCAAAGTTATTTCTCCAAGTAATACTTGTCACCTTTCTTTGTTTGTTTTTGGTTTGGTTTGGTTTGGTTTGGTTTGGCTTGGCTTGGCTTGGCTTGGCTTGGCTTGGCTTGGCTTGGTTTGGTTTTTTAAGACAGGGTTTCTTTGTATTGTTTTGGAGCATGTAGACCAGGTTGGCCTTGAACTCACAGAGACCAGCCTGCCTCTGCCTCCCTAGAGCTGGGATTAAATGTCACCTTTTAAGATGTAAAATCTAAATTGGCTAACTACTAGTAGAACTACTCTTTCCAAACTCTTCTACAACACCATCTTACCATCAGCAAAATAATAAGGTTCCAATATTCACAGGGTATTACAATTCTACCACACCATTGTTGTTTTTACCTCATAGAACTAATTCACAAGAAGTCAGTACTACTGCAAGTTATAGAGAAATAAATACAACTGCTTTATTTACTTCCTATAACTGACTTCATATAACCCAACTTTTATCTCAGAGTCACATGCCCTATGTCAAATCCATGGATGTCTTGTCATTTACATTCAGCCAGCATCCCATACTTCCTTGCTTTCCCAACTTCTGTATATGCTCTCGTTTGGCCCTCATCACCTTATCTTTTATATTGTAATGTTATCATTTCCTAAAAATCTTATTTTGAATTGCTCATATAGACTATTCACACTAGAATACAAGAGAGGGGATGTTTGTTCTATGTGTTACTGCCCAGCCAGAGAATAAAGAACTATGGTTGACAGTAGGTTCCAGTGGATAAACAATTATATGGTTTCGCTGTTAATCTGTGATAGATGAAAATTCAGAAAGACTCCAGACTTGAGTAGACTGCATTCTCAATCTGATTCTGCCATATTTCATATGTAGGTTTCTACAATGAATTCATCAACTTCTCATCACATCACCAAATTCTTCATTTAGTGAGAATTATTGTCTGATCAGACCAAAGCCAGCACTCAAAGTGAGAGGGAATTGACACTAACCCTCTACCCTGAGCATCTAATCTCACCCCAGTGGATCTGACCCACAGCAGGAGATGCCTGGCCTCTTTAGACCCACTAGTCTGTTCCACCAACCTGCCAAAAACAAAACACCAGTCTCACCTCTGACTTCTAGACCTGCAACATTGCTGAGCACCCATATTTGGGTCTGAGTCTGTTGTCCTGTCTCTGTTGCATTTGGCCTGTATGTCACTGTCCCACATCTAGGTACCAACTAATAACTGCAGGTGAATACATGGAATCACATTTATTCTTTTTGCTATAACTAGTATTGTGTTCTTATTTAGTTAGTAATAAAAAAAATAGAAATACCCCCTTTGTCTACATGAGACACAACCAGTTGTGACATATTTCCTCCTTTTAAACAGGAAGAGTCAGGGACACCTCTCCATATAAAAAGGCAAGCTGGGAAATCACAAGCTCCATTTTCTGTCCATCTCCCTGGTTCTGCATCGAAGTAAGCAATCATGAGCTCCTCTTCCTGCCGCTGGCTTCCTCAACTTAGCAAAGCTCCTATTAAAATCTTCTGTTGTTTTGTTTTTCTCTTTTTGACGGATGACTCTTATTTTGACACAGACTACTGAGAGCCAAATAGAGCCAACATTCTTTTTTCTACAGCTAAACTGTCCACACTGGAGAGCTTGTATCGAATACTTTAACCGATTCGCACTTTGTCTCATGACTGCCATTCTTCCAAAGCCCAATTCAGTGAAAGCTTGTAATCTGTCTATGGAGACCAAAAACATACTGACAAATTGATTTATACATACACTTGCAACAGTGAGTAGAAAATTCATCCACTACAAACGATATATTCATAATGTCTATCAAGCAACTCCCTGTAACTGGAAAAGCACTTAGTTAGTGTTTGCTATCTCCCACCCCTGGTAGCAATCTAAGTCAAAGGATTAAGAGTGGACTCACAACCGCTGCATATGATCTTCGACAAAGGGATACATCTACTACAACTTGTGTTTGGCAAATTTAAGAAAGTTGCAGTCTATGCCATGTGTGCCAGAAGGAATCAATCTAAAGGGAAGAAAATCCAGAAATTTTTAGATACTTAACCTTTGCAATTGGTCCTTCTCATCTTAGTTCTTACTCTTTCTTAATAATAGCATGCTTTCCAGAAAGACAGACATGGTGTGTGTTCACTCAAAAGTGGATATTAGAAGTAAAGCAAAGGGTAACTAGGCTAAAATACATAGCTCCAGAGAAACTAGGTAACAAGGAGGACCCTAAGAGAGACACATAGATCACCCTGGGAAGAGAAATTAGGGGGAGTGGCGGGGAGGGGTGGAGGGAGGATGAGAAAAGTAGGCTTAGGTGGGGACGAGCTGTGAAAAAGATTTAATAGAGAGAGCCACTATGGGCTTAGGGAGAAACCTTGTGCTAGGGTAACTCCTAAGAATCCACAAGAAGGACCCAAATAAGAGTCCTAGCAATAGTAAAGGGGGTGGCTGAACTGACCTACCCCTGTAATCAGATTGATGAATATCCCAGCTATCTTCACAGAGCCCTCATCCAGTAATTGATGGAACCAGATATAGAGATATACAACCAAGAACCAGGCCGAGCTCTGGGAATGCAGGCAAAGAGAGGGAGGAAGGAGCATGTGAGAAAGAGAGGTGGAGATAATGATGGAGAAATCTAGAGCTAAACAAAGCTCATGGAAACTCATGAACGCTAGACCTACAATTGTGGAGACACCAGGGGACTGAACAATGTTATCCATATACAGGAGAGAGTACTGGGTTTGTATCATAGCAATCTTGCCAGTACATGGGCTAGCTTGTTAGAGCCCATTCCCCATGGTGGGATGTCATGCTGTCTTAATGCATGGGAGAAGGACAGGGCCCTGCTCTCTCTACCCTAAGAGCCAGACTATGTTGACTCATCGTGGGAACCCTTACCTGAAAGGGGTGGGCTGGGGGGAGATGGGGCATCAGAGGAGCTGCAGGGGATGGGAGGAGGGGTGGGAGGAATAACTGTGGTTGGAATGTAAAATGAAATAACAAAAAGAAAAAAAATAAATGGAAAAAACGAAAAACAGAGTTCGGGGAATGGTATGGGAGGGTGGTCAGGGGGCATGGGCGGGAGGGAGAGGGAACTGGGATCGATATGTAAAATAAAAAAAAATAAATAAATAAAATAGAAAAAGAAAAAGAGTTCAACCAAATGTGTAAAAAAATCAATATTAATTAGAGAATTAATCATAAGTGAAAAGTATTAAACTTCTATAAAGAAACAAAAAAATATAGCCTGTTTTCCATAAAAATACACTGTTTTGAAAAGGTGAACACAAATTTGAATGTGAGGTCAACATTGCTTGTGAGTGGTGCTAACTCAGGCAGAGGTCAAATTAGAGATCATCTTTACAGAGAATGTCAACAATCTTGGAAGAAATTCCATCAGCAGACACAGCCATCATGTGTTAGTACTGCAGATTGTAGATTTCATGCTCAGTGTCAATTAAATATGCTTAGAGAATTAAATATTGGGAGTAGAAAGGTATTCATATTTCATTCTATTTGTGCAATGAAAGATCTAACCCAAATCCTCCCTCCAACTCCACAAATGGCAAACCAGTACACACACAGAGGACCAATTTACCAAGGGGACAGACACTGCCGTCATACCTGAAACCTGCTTTTCTCATAATTCAAGCTGTTGATACAGATGTAGAGGATTGATGTTTCTCTGAATTAAATTTAAATGGAGATCATCATGAAATAAGCAGTGCAGAAGAAGAATTTTAAGCTTAAGCAGTAATCTGATTATAATTCTGGAAATTCATCCCGTTTTTCTGGGCTTCAGTTTCTCCCTAACTAGGAAATAGTTGAGGCCCATTATTTCAGAGAAAAGTCACACTGAACTCCCTGTCTTCCAGAACTGTAGCATTTGTTGGCTTTCTGAATTATTACATGCCTGCCTTTCTGCAATACACGAGGGTCAAAAAAAAATCTGACAATTTGGTGACTTTCTCTGTGAAAGAGTCCAGTGCTGAGAATAGCTTTGTTTATCGACTTGATTGAACAATATATAAATATCTGCTATGTGATCATCCTATTCAGTCTGTGATCTGGACAGGTCCAAGTGTTCTGTATAATTAGGGGAAATTACTTTGGATGTGCACACAACACAGTGAGTCATATAACCCCACCCCCTTGCCCCTTATACATCCACACTAATCTATATTTCATTTTAATGTGATTTTTTTTAAGTCTCTCTAAATTGCCATAGCCTTCTGGCCTTGTATGATTAGATTCACTTCCTTTGAAGATCGTCTCTTGTATCTACTTCCTACAGACAACATAATTACACTCTTCTTTGTGACTAATGAAGGTGGACAGACTGTTTCCTTTAGCCATTCATTTTCCAGTGCTGGCTGCATAGGCTGCCGTTGTGAGAAAGCTATGATAGACACAGACATGCAGGTGTCTCCCCTGGAAACTGACCTTGGTTTGTGGGTGTGTACCTGGGAATTGTGGCCGAGCCGTACGGTACCTCTGTTTTTGATTCTGGAGAGACCTCGGTACTGATTTCAATCTTTGATTCTGGAGAGACCTCGGTACTGATTTCAATCATGTTGGAGCTAATTTACTTTGTCAATATTGTGTTCAAGGGTCTTTATTCCATGAACCTTATACATCATTTTTAGTTTTTGTTTTCCCCCTTGTAGTAATGCAGAACGAAGGGAGGGAGATCATTTCAGTCTGTGTTTGATTTGTATCTCTCTGATGGCTAAAGATGAAAACAGTTCCACATTTTTATTGGTCATTTCGTGTCATCTAAAGTGTCCCTGTTCTTTTTCCTGGTTATCTACAGGTATTTACTCTTTTTGGCATTTGGAACGTCTGGTTCTCTCTGCCTGATGAATAGTTGGAAGACTTCCTGCCTTTATGTTATCTATCTCTGCAGTTGGTTGAGAGTTTCCTACGCTATGCAAAGCTTCTCAATTCTATGTAACTCCATTTGCCAGTCACTATTGCAGTCACTTAGATTATCCTTCCTACCACATACTTCTACATTCACTCAAATTCCTAGTTTTTTTTTTTAAACTGGGTTTTGAATAAAATAATAGATAAGGACTTGGTTTCATTCATCTACATGTGTATATCCAGTTTTTTCACCATTAATGTTTTAAGCTAAAAAGAAGTGTCTAAAGTTTAAAAAAACAATTGTGTATTTTTGGTACCTTTGTCAACTTTCAATGTTTGTAGATATGTGATCTTTTCTAAATCTTCCCTTCCACCATCTTCTTGACCACATTTATGACAGTTATATGTGATGGGAGATGTTATCCTGTAAATATGTATCTCATACTTGTTAATTAATAAAGCACCGTTGGGCCAATGAGATAGCAGGATAGGTGGGGCTAGGAGACAAGGAGGAAAGAGGAAGAGGAGGGAGGGGTCAAGATGTAGAATGCATGGAGGAAGGAAGACGCCCGCGTGGCTCCCTGATAAGACGACCACGTGGAAATACTTAGATAAGTAGAAATGGGTTAATAATTAAGACAGAGCTAGCCCATAAGCAATAATGGTAATTGGCCAACAGGATTATATCAAATACAGAGTCTCAGAATATTATTTGGGGCTCACGTGGCGGCGGGACCATGGCGGCAGGACCGGGAGGCCGGCCAGGAAAAACCTGCCGTAACATATATGTTAATATAATTAATTATGATGTCAAACCAGATATTCTGATACCCTCGGCATTTCTGATTACTCAGGATTACTTTGACTATTGGAGTCTTTTCTGTTTTCGCATGAATGTTGGAGCCTTTATATTTTTCTCTTAATGCAGACCACTCCGACCTCTAGATGATTCATGGTAATGTGTGCATTTTATCAATAATAATTCTGCTGAAATGGTCAGCTTTTAAAATACTATCCAAAAGGAAATAGCAGGGCTGAAACTTTGCTCTCCTTGGACGATTTATTAGTCAGAGTACTGAAACCAGTGAAAGCTGTGAGTACTCTGCCTTAAAGCCTTGTTTCTGCCCCACTATCGAAATATCACAGCAGTGACTTGAGTAAAGTTGAATGGCCTTATTCTAGACTGAACTATTCCTATATTTCCCATAATCACCAAAGAACTTGTGATGACTCAATTTGTTATTAACTCAGATAATACACACACTGATTATACATACATACATACATACATACATACATACATACATATTTGCAGTTGTCCCTCTGCATTCTCTATAGCTGTTGGTAGTTGGTTCTATGAGTATTGTGACTAGCAAAGTCTGCCGATGAAGAAGTCTCTCTAGAAAACAGCATAATATTTGCTGACAACCCATGCACATCCTCCTCCTTTATCCCTCAAATCATATGGAATCTGCTCATATTTAACACGGTATAAATGCTAGGTATATGGTTCTTATACTGTGTTCCTCAGAGAGTAATATTTATGGCAAATGCCTTTACTTAGTTTGATACAATTTTATTTCTTCTGCCTGAATCCGTTGATGAGGACAAAGATAGGGAGATCTGACCATGTTAAAAACACGTCTGTTCAGTCTATCCACACTGCAAAGTTTTGAATTATTAAAACAAACACCAACATTCTTTTGTACTTAATACAAATAAACTAATTAATCAAAACCAACTCTTGTGATTACAAGGCTTCGCCATATAACCCAAAGCTTATCACAGGCAGAAAATCAGGGTCAACAATGGAGTGTGTCCATTCCTCCTATCCACAGGCAGTTGAAAACCACGGAAGCCTCTAGCCCTGACTTTTGCATGTAGTCAATCCCCTCCGTCCCTCCACTCTGATCACCACATTGCCTGTAATATTCTACCACTTTTCTCTACCTTGGTCACGTATAAAGTGAATCCTGGAAAAATATTTCTGGAAATAAAACAGAATTTTCAGTGTATTTATTGCTTGGGTAAAACGAGACACTCCACAGAGTGCCATTTCAAGAGTTCCCCCGGGTTTTCAAATTACATTGTAGACTTGACCTCTACACTTATAGTTCTGCAGTCATGGTTCTTTTGGTGTGCGAAGCTTTTCTTTGTTTGTTGTTCTTGTATTTTGTGGTCGTTGTGTTTTTGTTGCTGTTATCATTTGCTTCTTCTGTGTCCCTTTGTTGTTTAATTCCTTCCTGTTATCTTTGTGTTGAGGGAGAAGCAGTAAGACCTCCTATACTTGTTGAGTTGCTGGATCCTCCTTTCAGTCATTATCATGAGACTCCAGCACTCAGTTTCTTGGTTCTAAGTTCCTCACTTCTCTGAAGGACTTAGTGTTGTCATGGAAAGATGGTGAGCTCCCTTACACTAAAAACACACAGCTGTTAACTACTTGAGTGAATTAGTCTTGTTAGCAAAACACACCACAGACACTACACCTGACCTCTGGGAGAGTCCTACGAAAGCATGAAATCTAAGAAGCAAGGCCTATTGATGGCATCTTAAGGCCGTCCAAAGTACTGCTTCTAATTTGGGGAGTGTTATCTACTTCAAGACCAATAAGAAAGCATCCACTTAAGCATTGTGCTTCTAGAAGACATCTTTATATTAGAGGAACCAGAGTGAGTTATTGGACATGCATGATGGGAAGTGCACAAACAAGAATGACCAGAGTTTGCTGTGAGGAACCAGACATTCGGAGGAGCAAATTAGGGTGGAAAGCATGGTGCTTACTGTTCATGTACCGAAGGCATTTAGTCTCGGGATTTTTCTTTGTGTGTCTCTCTGTTCCTCTGTGTCTGTGCTTTTCTGCACTGCATCTCTCTATTTCTCTCTCTCTCTCTCTCTCTCTCTCTCTAGACAGAAAGAGAAGAGGAGAGAGGGAGAGAGAGAGAGAGAGAGAGAGAGAGAGAGAGAGAGAGAGAGAGAGAGAGAGAGAGAGACTTGATTCCCTTCCACCACCTACTGGTGATGAGTGATGGAGTGTTATAAGTATGTATGACCTTTCTCTGTTTTATATGGTACTGGGGTGAACTTTGTTTTTTGTTTGTTTGTTTTCATTTTGTTTTTCAAGATAGGGTTTGTCTGTATTGCTTTAGAGCCTGTCCTGGAACTAGCTCTGTAGAACAGGCTAGCCTAGAACTCCCAGAATCCACCTGCCTCTGCCTCCTGAGTGCTGGGATTAAAGATTGTGCACACCAACGCCCAGCTCTGGAGGGTGAATTTTATGGCTCTTTGTATACTAGGCAAGCATTCTACAGAGCATACCTGTATAGTTTTATAATCCAGACTAAGTAATTCTAAAGATGCATATATTTCAAGCTTTCAATTAGTTTTAGGTCTAAATCAGCATATTCATCAAAGAATGAGAGGCTTAATAAAAAAAAAAGTGGTATATTTCTATGCACGACTTGCTCTGGCAATGTCTTTACATGCTTTATTTCTGAAAGACCTGGCTTCGAACGTGTGCTTGAGCTGCTGAGATGATCGCACCACACGGTCATGGTGGTCACTAGAGAACCCTCTATTTGACTGTGATATGCACTGTACAATGGATGTCCATCAAGTGCTGAATGTTAGAGTATCTCTATTTCTTTATTTTAAAATTCAGTCAAATTTCACTAGATCAAAGGCTCTCCATAGAATTCATCTGCCTGAAGCAGATTTGGGGAAAATGGTATACCTTCAACATCAAAATGAACATGACAATGTAAGATGATTACATGCTTTTGTTTCTGTTTAGCTTCTATGCTTCAGCGTTAATGAGAACATCTGAGACAAGTGCCTTTAAAGTTTCAGGTACGGAGTGTGTAGGATATGGTAATGACAAGTAGAGGAAAAGAATGCTTTAGGGAGTATGCCTATTCCTTACAGCATCGTAATGAGTCAAATTGGGAGTACAATACGTATCACAATGTCTCGTGAAGATAGATAAAATTATGTGCATAAGTTTTGGGATACACACGCAGAAACATATGTACATATATTTGTTTCCCCACCATGAATGTTAACTATGGATGTCTTGAAAAATAAACATAACGGTTCTTTCACTTAGGGAATAGTCAGTATCAATATCAACCTAACCAGCCTCTTGAGCTCTTGGCAGTTCCTCAGTGACTGCTAGAAAAATACTATTCCTAGGCAAAGTGGGCAAAAGAACATTGTCACACCCAACATGAAGCCATAGAAGATAAAAAACAACCTAAGACCAGAGTTTTTATGTCTTCTTAAGTTTTAGCCCGAAGGTCTCATGTTTTGGAGATTACAGATATATTTTTACTATTAAAAAAAACTATAAATTTACAGATTCTTTAATTTTAATTATAGAATAATTATCATGTCTTTATGGTAAGACAGAGGATTCATTTGGTTTCTTACACCTTAAACACAGGAAACAGAAACTCTGAGTTACAGAGAGGAAGCCGGAGCCATGGCATAAATACAGGAAATAGAAACTGTTCCCTAAACACAGGAAGTAACAACTATGCCTACTCTCGGGGAGGTTAGAACCATGACCCAAACGTAGGAGGCTTACTCTACCTGCTCATGAGAATGGTCCATCAAGGTTACAAGAGTAATGTTTATCAGATCATGCTGGCCAAGTAATCACACATCCAAGAGAAGAAATAGAGGCCCTCTTACAATGGGGGAAATGACCAATGAGCCTGGTTTTGCTGCACGGCCATCATCCCAGGATGAAAGAAATCAAAGGAGAGGGACTGTTGGACTAGCCTGCATAAGGAAGGAACTCGTGTCATACATCATTTGCCATTGAAACTGACTGTGTGAATGGTGACATATGTTCATCGTAGAACCATGTTAAGTAAGTATTATGTACATTGGATCTTTTTTTTGGGGGGGGAAGGGAAGCCTAGTACTGAATACATGAAATGAAAGAGGAATATAATAACAAAATCTACAACTTTTATCAGGCGGATGCTATTTTCTGCTGAAAACGGACACAAGCCCATTGGATGAAACTATACAGTTCGGATGCCTTTCAGTTATGAGCTTGGAGGTTCAAGTCAGCCTCACCTAGCTAAAATCCAGACACTGCCATGTCTGCTCTGTCCCATGGACTCTAGAAAACAATGTGTTTCATATTCTTTTCAGCCCCTAGAAGGGATGGAATTCCCCTGTCTCATGGTCCCTTCCTAGTCTTCGAAGCCGGAAGCCAGATTCTTCCATCTTCTCCAGACCATGACCTAAGCTTTTGTTATCTCATCTCTTACCACAACTGACTGTTCTTGCCTGCCTCTTAGAAAGACCCTGTTAATTTCATCAGATAAACTTGGATTCATGCCTCAATCCCACATGCCAGGGTATTTAACCACATCAATCCTGCTAAGTTCATCTGTCCATGCAAGTCAGCCCAGTTATAAGTGAGCAGCATCTTCTTGTCTCTGTGTAGGGCCAGATAAACATACAAAGTGCCTTCCTCTACTTCCCTGGGCCTTGTTTCTTTCAAGCAAGTTTTTTGTGTTTGTTTGTTTGGTTGGTTGGTTGGTTTTGGGCTTGATTTGTTTTTATTTATTTTTGTTTTTTGTTTATTTGTTTTGTTTTGCTGGAACTTCCTTTTTTCCTGCAGCCATCAAGACCTACAGATCCTCCAGTCTCTGCCTCCCTCCATGCTCAGATTGTAGGCCTGTACAGCACTATGACCAGATCTTACAAGGGTGCTGGGGTCTGATATCATATTCTAATGCCTGTGCAGTAAGCACTCGTAACTGCTGAGGCAACTCTCCAACTGCATGTCCTTCTTTTCAAGAGGGGACAGTGTGTTATAGAGGGTAGTATTCTTTTTTTATGTTATACGCATATTTATATGTTTAACAAGTTTGTGTACATGACACAATAACATAAACATCCCTTAACATCTAGAAACACCTCAGTCAACTCCAAGGCAGGTGGAGCACAGGCTCCAGTATGGTGGCTGAGGGACGGAATCCCACACAGGACAGGATTACAGAGGCTGAAAACAAGTGTGCTGACGGGAGTGACACTCAAGAAAGAAGACGTAAATACAAATCTTCATTTTAACATTTAAAAGAAAACTACATACTCATTCCAACAGCTTTCCCAGGCCTGGCGACCCTAACCCTACCTAACCCTAACAACACACACACACACACACACACACACACACACACTCAGGTACTTGAAGGCTAGACACAGGTGGTCACAGGGGAGGTGAAAGAGGGGTAACTTTCCCAATGAGACCCCCACTAGGACGTATTGGGGGACAGGTGCAGTGAGCCTTCCCTCCAGATTGCTGAACCAGGAAAAGCGGCATGGTTCTTGGGGCTCGGACAATGTCACGTGCTCAGGTGGGGCTTTCTGGATGCAAGGCCAGGGACTGCCTGCTCAGCACGGTGTTCTGAGGACAGTGGTGATGGTCCAGAGGTCTCGATGACAGGGCGTTTCTCACAGCTGCACAGAGGCCGGGCTCTGTATTCCCTATAATGATTTGCTAGTTAGCTCTGTGGTTTTTTTTTGGCCAGTTTTGAGGAGTTGGCTCTGACCCAGGGGTGCTCAAGGACCCCTGCTAGTGTGAGCCTCCGACTTGGGTTGTGCTTTACCCGTCTTGAAATGAGGTCCCTGGCTCACCTCAGGCACAAAGTCAGGGAAGGTGAATTCAACCCGTGATATCCTTCTGTAGGTCTCCTGGTGGGTGTGCGCCTGGAAAGGAGGCATCCCAACTGGGAACTCATAGCAGAGCACACCCAGGCTCCAGAGGTCCCACCTCCTCAGCGTGCACCCGGCCTTCAATCATCTCGGGGAACAGTTGGTCCAGGGTGTCACACAGTGTGGTTCTCCTGGAAGAGGGAGCGGAGCTTGCGCAGACCACCCGAAAGTCTGCGATCTTCGACTCTCCATTTGGCCCAAGAAGCAGGTTAATGCCTCTGCGGATGACTGATGCTATCAGTGTCCTCTGCTCGTCAAACTTTGAGAGTTTCTGGAGCTCTTTATGGACTGGTTCCAAGCGCTGCATACTCTAGAATTAGATGAACTGTGGTGGCATCATGGAAACATCCACACAGCCTGAGGATGTTGTGACCCTCGCCACGGTAAATACATGGCTTGCTGCCTGCTGTACCGTGAGGATGTGGTTCCCAAAGATGTCAATGCTGCCATTGCCGCCATCGAGACCAAGCTCAGCATCCCGGCTGTGGACTGGTGTCCCACTGGCTTCGAGCTTGGCATTAATTACCAGCCTCCCACTGTGGTGCCTGGTGGAGGCCTGGCCAAGGTCCAGAGAGCTGTGCGCATGCTGAGCAACACCACAGCCATCGCTGAGGCCTGGGCTCGTCTAGATCACAAGTTTGATCTGATGTATGCCAAGCGTGCCTTTTGTGCACCGGGATGGGGGTGAGGGTATGGAGGGGGGTGAGTTCTATGAGGCCCGTGAAGACATGGCTGCCTTAGAGAAGGATTATGAGGATGTTGGTGTGGATTCTGTTGAAGGAGAGGGTGAAGAAGAAGGAGAGGAATATTCATCTTTCAGCCCCTGCATCATGCCAGACTCCTAGAACTTCAGCTTCAACATTCTCTGACAGGCATTGATTCCTCTAAGTGTGTTCTCTTCTTTCTGTGGTCATGTGTTTTCTGTGTCCCTGTATGGTATTTTCATGATGTCTCAAAGTAAAAGCTTTAAAAAAAGAAAATAAAAGTATCTCCACCTTCCTTCAAAGCTGGTGCTTCACCCTTGCCTGTAGAGAGCCGCCAAGTGCAGCACCTTAAAGATGGCCCTGGCTTCTGCCTTCCACCTCCCCAAGGGTAAGCGTTCTCTGGCATAAACAAGCCCTTATTTGGTTAAGTCTGTTCAGCCCGTCTGCTTCCACGTTAGAGTAGCCTATCTGGAGGGTCCACGTAGCTCACTGGGGTTGGTTAGCGCAAGGGTATCTAAGCCTGTGCAGGGGTCCCCCGGGCTCCCGGGTCAGAGGAAGCATGTTCAAGGATCCTGATTAAAACTGCATGAAGATCTTCTGGGAGTCACATCTTCGTTGCTGGTCAGAGTAGGCGCGTACACTTGCCTTCTCCAGCTGTGTTTTAAACAGCACCTTCAGGGCCAGGATGAACTGGCTTTGCTTCTTCTCCCCTGCCAAATAGACATTTCTACACTTTCCTTTACCCAGTGGGTGCGGCCAGTGTCAAAGTCCTCCAGAGTCTCCTGCTTTTTTGAGTCTTTAGTTTTCTGTTTTGATGACTGATCATTTTCAGAATTATTTCCTGAGTCCGCAGGCGGTGGCTGCTCACTCTTCTGGGGGTTACTAAGCTGGGACACCGGCCGAGGAACGCTGGCAGCTGGCAACTGCTTTGGCACTGGCTTCTGACCTGAGACAACTTCCTGTGCTTGTGAGGAGACACAGCGGGAGGAGTTGGAAGGACACAGGGCCCACTAGGCCTGGCCACTGCTAGCCAGTCCTAGGTTCTGAGAAGGAATCTGCTCTATCAGCAAGACTCGTTTTGGACAAAAAGGACCTGTGGTCTTACCAGGCCTGGAAACACAGTTTTCTTTTCATCGGCCCCATGTCACCAAAGGGCAGGATCCTGTGTCTGGCAAAGCCTCAAAGCAGTCCCAGGAGTTCAGCTGTTAAAATTCAGAAGGTAGTGTTCTTAAAAACAAGTAGTTTCTAAATTAATCAGTTAAAATTTGTTTTATTCCACAAACAACAGTAAAAGTAGACATCAGAAGATTTTATTTAGCTTCTAATATTTTCAATATGGATTTTTAATTTTCTAATTGTTTTGTAAGTGCTTTTGAGCAAAAGCCTATAGGGAAAAACACACACATGCATATCTGCACACACACACACACACACACACACACACACACACACACACAAGTTATGAGATAGTACTGATGGTCAATTTGATGGTATTAAAAATCTCTTAAGGGAGAAAACAGCCATATCCCTAAAGGATTGTCTACTTAGGGTAAGCCTTTGGGTGTGTCTGTGAGGGATTGTATTTGTTAAACTAACTGAGATAGGAGACCTGCCTTAAATGTGGGAAGTACTCTTCTGTAGGATGGGGTTCTAGACAGAATAAAACAGAAAAATCTAGCTGACCATAAGCACTCATCACTCCTTGTTTCTTGATTGGGATGTAATGTTACAACCTGCCTCAACCTCCTGCTGCTGCGATTTGCCCAACAAGATTGATTTACACTTCAAATTATGAAAATAAATAACTTTCTCCCTCTACTTTCCTTTATCGAGTTATGCTATCACAGCAACACATGAAGAAACATGACACATACATACACATACACAGCCACATATGTACTCACACACACAATGTATGTACATGCCCATATGCACACTCACACATACAATAAACTGGCAAATAGGTACATAGAAGTTAAATGACACGATGCATATACATACACAGAGAAAAGCATACAAAAATGCCCATTCACATATATAGAGATAAATATGCATGCAATACAAACAGCTAGATAGGAACACCCTCTTACACACAGATACATACACACTGTGAATACACAATTTATACTGAGACACACACACACACACACATATACACAACTCTTGGTTATCTCATCAGGTAGACAAAAAAAAACACACAAAATGCTAAAGAATTCAATTCATTATTTTGATGAAAAATTCTAAGCATTAGGTAACAGAGACTATGCCTATTTTAAAGTCAAAGCTTTGGTTCTATTGTAAGTTTACTGGCTCAAATGCTTCAAAATCTCACAATTACACAGATTTCCATCTAGTTCTGTTATAACCCCATGAATATCACAACGTGTATAGGCAGGTCACAATTCAGCACATCTCAATTTCTAAACTCCACCAGTCTGTCAGTTCTTGAAAGACAGATTCAAGTCATGTCACAATACAAAATTCACTGTTTCGTTAAGCTCCCTGGAAGGAAGCCTCATCAAAGCCTGTTTTCTGATGTCCATGGTTAGATGTTCAGTTTCCTCGGGTGTCTGTGGTACTCTGCCACGAGGAAGCTCACAATAGATGAGCTATTAAGATGACCCAGTCTGCATCATTGCCCGCGATCCTCTCTTTATTTCGATTTGCTATGCTCAACTGAGCACTGGGTCTTATTCATATGTTTCAATGAAGAGAAAATTATAATCCTGGCGATTTTTCATCTTCCTTCCAACCCATCCTGATAATTTTCATGTGAGACCTTTGGATACGGCAGAATAAACACAGTATTTAAATGTTATTGCCTCTGACTCATTTGTTCTTTAAGCTGAATTGAAAACCGTGGTTCTCAGAGAACTGACAGGCTCCAACTCAGGAACATGTTTCTATGTCAGATGCAGGAAGTGTATGGGCAGGGCATGACCAGAGCATTTGCCAAAACCCATGACTTTTAACTCATGGCAAAGAGGCTCAAAAAATGTGAAGGGACAAGTTCAGAACAGATTGCAGGGGGGCACTTTGCATTTTTCCCCCGTGCAGCTCTTGTTGGGAAAAGCACATTTTGCCCAGTGCTGTAGTCATTTAGTAAGGAGAAACTCCAATACAAATTCATCTTCCTCAGCAATGAGCATAAAAGACACTCAGTAAAGCTGGAACTTAGGAGGTGGTTTTCAAATTATATTAAAAAAAATATTGGGTTTCTCCAGAGGAACAGACTGGTACAATGAGGCTATACGAATAGGGAATTTACTAGATTGTCTTAAAGCTAAGGTGTGGGCCATCCTGCAATGGTTATATTCACGCTGCAGATGCTGAGAGCCAGGCAACTGTTCATTTTGTAAGGCCAGATGCTTTAGCAGTACTGTTAGGATGAAAAAATTTAGCCTAATTCTCCAGTGAACCCAGGAAGCTGGGGGTCTTAAATCCCAAGCTGACGGCCACCTACTTTAATGTTTACGGCAGCCTGTGAGTGAATGAACACCCAGAAGCCTGTGCTAAAGCAGACTTCCTGGGCTAAGAGTGGGCTTGGATAGTTTAAATTAATTGGTCCGCATTGGATGCTACGAGGTGATTGGTTTACGATGTGCGGGCTTTGTTGTAATCCGATAAAAGCTGTCTCAATTCTGTGCTAGGGGTCGCTGAGCCCTCTACCCTGCATGGTGTATGGCTGACAGCCCCAGTATACTGGAATATAAAGGACCTTATGCATTTGCATCAAGACCGCTTCTTGTGAGTGATTTGGGGGGACCGCCTTTCCTGAGTGGGAGCGCGAGGGATCACGCTCTCGCGGGTCTTACAGTACCAGCTTGGAACTGAAGGTCTAGAGAGCTCCTGGAGAGATGGGCTTCAGTCCATGCTGGATACCTGAAGCAGCTGTATTCAGATATCAGCAAAGGAATATGGCCATGACCACAGCAGCAGCAAAATGCTGCATGTTTATGAACTCAGCAGCAAAATATAAAGGCAATGAGAGGGAAATCATTTTCCCCTTTGGATCACCTTTGATGTGGATGCCACTGGAAGGTGTCTCCCAAATTTGGAGTGAGTCTTCTCATTACAGATAATTTAAACAGGAGAAACCCTCATAGATGAGTCCAAAATCTTAGCTCATAGTTGACTCGGATACTGTGCAGATTAACCACCAGAGTTGGAAGAGAAAACTGAAATTGGTTTATAAACCAATGGTAAAGTGTCATATCTTTAGCTGTGGATGAGTAAGACGGGGTCAATGAAGCATGCCAGGTATTCATGGCCTCAGCTACAATGGGAGATAGATGTTAGCAGGAACCATGAGTTAGATATGAAGTCTTGTTGTCTGTTAAGTCAAAATGATGTAGAAGAAAGAGGAAAATAAGTTCACAGGACTGTCCCCCATGTAAAAATATGTAAAACATGCAATGCAGAATAAAAGTTAGCAGTCAAGGGAAAAAACAATGCAAGCCACTAATTATGAAGTTGAAAGATAATAATCTCAGTGAAAGAATTCAACGAGACTATAAGCAGCTGTTATTCAACACACTCCAAGTGTGTTTAAAGACAGATTTTAAAAAAGAGGTATTAAAAAGGACCAAATGGAATATTTAAGGACAAAAATGTAATAGATCTGGAAAAGCAGAATGAAGAAGAAGAAAACAAGCAAACAAGTAAAAGAAAAGATGTTAGCAAACAGAACTTCCAGAATTTAAACAGAAAGAAGAAAGGCATAATGAGGACCAGCATCATCTCTGGGAATTGCAGGAAAACCAACCAGCCTAGAACCTGGGTCATTGTAGTTTGAAGAAATAGAGGAAGATGGTAAGAAGAATACCCTGAAAAGTAAACAGACATGTTGTCCTTAAATGTATAAAACTTGATAAGCCGCCATCCATGGGCATTGGCCTGGTCAAAATAAACACTCAAAAACCACCCCTACGTACATCGTAAGAAAGCTGCTGAGAAAGATTCTGAAAGTGATTTAAAGGAAAATGTCAATCTACAGATAAACTCAAGTATCATAGTGACTGAAAAGACCTCATCAGAAATCAGAGAAGAGTGGGGACACACAAGAACTGTGGCATCACTGACAAGGTTCAGGGAAAGACTTTCAACCTCAAACGTTACATTCAAGAACAGTATCCTCACACGTTCAGGGAGACAGGCTTTGCTCAGTGGAAAGTCAGAACTCCTCATCTCCAGATGGACCAAATGGAAGTGTGCCAGCATCCACTCAGACCCAGTAAATACGGGATGGGAGTGAGAACCATTATAACTAAAAAACAAGAGATAGCCTCTACATCTCAACAAAAACAAAATATCGCCTTCTTCCTAAAAGTCCCCTGATATAGTTAATAGGAAAATTCCTTACATGATCACACAGAAACACAAGATTTAGAAAATTTAGACATTAATAACTTAGCTCATAAAGGAACTGCTAAAAGGAATAAAATAGTCACCAGGAAAAAACATGTTAAGATAATCAAATACTCAAAACCAGTACACGACAAAAGGAGAACATGAATGTTTTTTATTAAAAGAATTAATTTCAAAAAAGGCAGCAAAATTACTGAGCTAAAAAGGCTTTATCATGCAGGTAATTTATCTGGCCTAAACAATACGCTGGAAGACAGAGAGTATCAAATTAGTTTGCTTTAAAAGGAACAAATTATACTCTGCACGCTGTCTGCCTAAAATATAAAATGGCATATAAAGGTAAGAGAATAGGAAAGGACACTCTATTCTGTACTAACACAGGAAAGATGGTGTCTACATCCATCCCAGACAAAGTAAAGATCAGAGAGGTTATTAGGCAAAGCTAAGAGATCCACGATGAGATGCTAAAATCAAAATTCACTGAGGATATTGTGATATTAAGTGTAATGAGATATTGTTTATGATTTATTAAAGCTTGCATGAGGATTCAGAAAGCAAAGTCAGACACAAGCCAAAGAAGCCAGGCACACACCCTTAATCCCAGCAGCCAAAAGCTAGGAGGTGGTGGTACACACCTTTAATCCTAGGACACGGGATTAAGAGATAGAGGGATCTCTAAAGAGAGAATTATAGCTTATGCCTTTAATCCCAACATTATGGAAGTATGTAAGACAGAAGCAAGGTCTCAGAGAGGCTTTTCCTCCCCCACCCCCCCCACCACACTGAAGATAGGAGAAGGTTACAGTCTGAGGCTTGCTGAAGAGCTGAAGAGCTCGTGTGTGGATCAGTCCATCAATCTCAGCTACAGGTGAGAGCTAGTGGCTGGCTGCTTTGCTTTTCTGATATTCAGCTTGAAGCTTGAACCCCATTATTAGTCTCTGGGTATTTTATTTATTTCTGTTACAGTTAAGTGTGCGTGTGTGACACTTTAAAACACATGAAACAAAATGTATATAGAAATAGATACAGAAATATAAAACTCATACAGACTAGAAACCTGAGCATCCACCGTTGATAATAGGTATGGTAAGTATGAAGATAAACTACAGGGACAAACAGGGACACTGAATAACTTAACCAGCACAGCGACCAGTAACTGATGTTTGTTTATAGAATACTCCGCCTACAAATAGTTATCAGAGTATACATTCATTAAAAAAAAATAGTAACTCATTTAAGAAGTTTTTAAAAAAAAAGTGTAAAATGGTAAAAAAAAAAAATCAAATTAAATCGGATTGAAACTTAAAAAATGATATTCTTTCAGCATAGGGGAACTTAAAAAGAAACTAATGGGGAGTGGAGAGATCAGTCAGCAGTTAAGAGTCCTGGATACTCTGGTAAAAGGCTCACTCAGATTTGGTTCCCATGGAAGCTCACAACCACCTACAACTACAGGAGATAGTTTGCCCTCTTCTAGACTCTGCAGACAATAGGCGCAAACATGATTCACATACATGCGTCGAGGCGAAATACTCATACAATTAAAATTTTAAAACTCCTTGAAGAAACAAAGAATAGGGAAATAAGCTCTATTTGACCGTGATCTATACGTTTCATTTGAGAATGTAAATTAAGGAAACAAATAATAGAGCTCAATGATAAAAACAAATGTTAAAATTTCATTGAAGATACTTATAAATGACATGGGATGTGGCACATCATTAAAATCAACTGTCTTTCTGTGCAAAAATGAGATACTACCGGAAGTCAAATCACAAAATAAAAGGATACCGAAAATAACAGAATGGCAAAGTGAGGTGTACTAATGCAATCATGAATGAAATACAGAAATGTCCTTCTGAAGGAAGCTAAAAAACAGGATTGCAGGAGGTACCACAGACGGATGAAGAACTCTAGAAATATATTCAGTAAAAACTTGGGATTCATTGGATCTCAGTTGTCCCCAAATGGCCTATAAATGAAGACTAATCCAATGTTTGTTCTTCTTTGACATTCATATAGCAAGACTTACACTTTCCATAGAAAACAAATTCAATTATAACATATAAAGGTTTAAAAAAAATTGCCTAGGACATGTGGGGGAATAAGGGTGTCACAGAGACTCTGGAAGTGGCCAAACAATGACTGGTCCAGCCTCAGACGCATGGCATGAGAATGAGCCCATCCTTGACATGCCTGGAGTGTCAGGACCGAGAAGCTGGATGGCCCAGAGGCCTAGGATAGAACCAAGCAGGAACGGAGGAAAACAGATCTCAATGTTATGATGCCTAAGGATATTTTGCTATTCACAGACTGGTGACTACCCCAATTGTCATCACAAAGCCTTCATCTAGTAACTGATGGAGAAGATGCAGAGATCCACAGCCAGACATTAGACTGAGCTCATGGAGTCCCGCTGTAGAGAGGGAAGAAGGAAAGTCAGAAACAGTGGGGTCAAGGACATCACAAGGAAACAAACAGAATCAACTAACCTGGGCTCATGGGAGCTCACAGAGTCTATCAACTAACCTGGGCTCATGGGAGCTCACAGAGTCTGAGCCAGCAACCAGGGAGCCTGCACAGGACTGACCTAGGCACTGTACATATATGTGACAGTGGTGTATCTTGGTCTACTGTGGAACTCCTAACAGTGGGAGTCGGGGCTGTCCTTAAGCCTTTGGTTAACTCTGAGAACCTATCCCTCATATTGAGTTGTCCTTCCCAGATTTAATACAAGGGGAGGAGCTTAGTCCTACTGCAACTTGATATGCCATGCTTTGTTGATACCCATGAGAGGCCTGCCCATTTCTAAACAGTAACAGAGGGGTGTATTGGGGTGGAGCCTTCAGAGGAGAGGTGGAGAGAAGGGAGGAGAGGAGAGGAGGTAGGGGAAACTGTGGTTGGGATGCAAAACAAATAAATTTAGCAAAAAAAAAAAAGAAAGAAAGAAAGAAAAGAAAGAAAGAAGGAAAGAAAGAAAGAAAAGAAAAAGGAAAAAAAGAAAGAAAACCAGAGACCAAGGTTACATTATTTTATGAAAATTTGACAAACTCTCTAATGTTAAGAGTTTGACACTGTAATGGTGGCCAGATGATAGTGTGTCTCACAGATATGTTCAAAAGAACAAAGTCTCCATGAGAATACAGAACAAGGCTGGTTGAATTTTGACCCAGATAAAAAGACATTTCAATGGATCATTGCAGCTCTGAAATGAAGCTGCAGCATCTGAATGCGTCTGCTCTACGGAACAAACCACATCTCACAACACAGACTGACAATTAAGACAGCATAAGCTTGATGTCTAACTTATAACCACTAAGTCTTCAGGGAAAAGGTTCACACGTTCAAAATAGTTCTCAATCACTTCCAACAGGCAAAGGAAATTGATAAACTGGACTTTATCAACATCTGAACACTTGTAAAATTTGAAAGATATGTTTATAAAAAAAGACATAGGCATCATGTGACAGACACTTACAAACCTCACAATGTGCTCATTTCAGGCCTCATAAAGAAATCTCAAAACCCATCCGGAACACAAGACCCAGCATAAAATAGTGAATGACCTGAGTAAATGTTTCACCAAAGCATCTTTGCAGAGGGCAAATAAGAACAGGAAAGATGTAGACACAAACTTATCAGAATGCTCCTATATTAAAAGAAAGAATTGACAAATAAGCTAGTGTTGGCTTTGGTATGAGGCATCCTGGAATCCTGTGTTGATGTGGGGGGTGACAATGGGCCAGCTCCTCTGAAAACAGTCTGGCACCTCCCTGTGGTGTTAAGCATATGCTCAATATGCTTCTAAGCAATTGCATGCCAAGGTATTTTGTTAATACTACTGAAGACTTGTGTCCACACCCATGGGAAGTTCATACAATTGTACTCATAATCACTACAGAGGGGAAGCAAGCTAAACTCATTCTGTCGGAGGAACAGTGGAACAGTGCAGAATACTTCCGTTTGTACAATTAGCTGTCAAAATGAAACAACTGCTGATACTCATAATGTATACAGGTTTTCATCTAGAAGTTTGCAGCATTAAATTAGAAGAAGATAGACCAGTGCCTTGTCAAATATGAAGGGGAAATGAATAAAAAGGGAAATGATGGGTTATTTCGCTATCTTTTGCTATAATTACGCAGCAGCAATCATTTAAAGGCCCATACACTAAAGACAGTGAATTAGGTATGTGATATGATAAAAAAAAAAATAATATGAATACTTTACCCCAGGAGACAATAACATGGCTGCTCAGCTCATTCATTCACTTACTTATATCCTCATGCAACCCATTACCAACTGACTAACAAGGAGGGTGCTAAGGATGTGTTGACCATTGACGACAGACAGCTGTTAGAGAGTAGTGATAGAGGAGAATGAGTAATCTGAAAGCTCAGGAGGTGTGCATCTCTCTATATGAAACCGAGCCATCAGAAACACAGAGAGAGATGTGTGTCTGGCGGCGCTATGTATGTCTTAGGGCTTGCATACACATCTCCAACATCTCTCACACCACATCTCTCCCAGTTCTAAGGGCCTGTATTGAGGTTTAATAAGGATCAGGAGAAACAAATAGGTCGAGTAAGTGTTTATTCAGGGAGAAATAACTTACAACATAGACAGATGAACACCAGTAGGTTTCCTGGTTCCAAGGACGCCTCCAGATGTTCTCCTGTCCCAGTGCTGCAAGCAAGAGAGCTCTCGGAGCCCACTCCTCAGAATTAGTGCCCCCAGGTCACTTCTGGCCCTGTCTCCACCCCCCAATGGGCGTGGTCTCACTACACGAATATGAAGGTGAATATCTCACTACAGGCCTGTGTCTAGATGGATGTAACTCTTCCGTTCACTGACACCACTTATGTTTGACCTTTACTTGGCTCTACAGAGCCTATTCCGTTTCTTCCGTTTCAGTCTTAAGGACTGAAGTCCAGCATTTTGAAGTTTGTGGATCCTGATTTCAGGCTCAGAGGTCGGCCACTTTAGGGACGCCAACTCCAATTGAGCACGTGGCTCTGTCAGGCCTCGCCCTTGCCCCCATTCCCTCTGCCTTGCTAAAAATGGTTGAATTACATTCCTAAGGCTAGCCACCAAGGTCACGTCCCCTAGCGGTCCCTTCCTCCTCCATAGGCTGACTACCAAAGTCCAGAAATCAAATTGGTTCACCTAATTAACATGCCCAGTTACAATGAAACCCACCACATCTTAACACAGGGTTTCCCCTTTATCTTTATAAAGTGCCGTTTGCCTAAGTGCCAAGTCTGTCTCTCTATCCAGAGGCAGCCCTTGGTTCCTCCAGGATAAATATACATCCCTGCCTCTCTCCCTTGCCCCCTTCCCTCTCCTCCTCATCCCCTAACTCCTTTACCACAGCATCCTAGTCCATTCTCACACTAACCTCCCATTTTCCTCCTCTTATGAATGACCCCTGTAAGGTCATTTGCTGCTGTGTTTGTTTGTTTGTTTGTTTTCCTGAGTCAGAAAGCAGCCACTTTAACTTTTCTTTCTCACTCGATAAAGGATCTCTCTGTGAAAACAGGTTTTTGAGTGTGGCCTGTGCCTAATCTGGGGCCCTGCTTTGCAGGAGTCTTCTTCAGTGACCATTTCCAATGAATATACTTTGTTCTGTCTCCTCCTGTTCTGAGTGAGCAATTATTTAATATTTTCCAGCCCAGCAAAATATCTTCCTAGATTTTCTTTCCAGTTGGACCAAATGTGCATTTATTCCAGCTCTGTCAATCCACTCACCCTCATCCAAACCTCTGCTCCCAGCTACGAATGCAATCTTCAACCTCATAATCAATTTGGGATAAAGGCATTTTCACCTGTGATCTGTTGAGTGGCTGGAGAAAGAGAAGTACTTCCTCTAAGTCTCTGTCCATTAAGCACAGACGACACCATGGAATCCCACCACCATTAACAATAATAGCATCTGACAATAAAAAAAAATTTAAATACTACTAGCCATGTCTTCCCCTGCAAAGTCTGAGGGAAAAAAAAACAATTATAAACTAATAAAATAACATAAAACATCGCAGACTATAAATAAGGCTAGGTTTTAACTTCCCTATTATGCTAACAAAGTTTTTATGGATTAAAGGGGCAGTATGTGTTGTGCAACAAAACTTTTCCTAGGAAGATACAACACACAGGTCTACTCAACCCAGACAGGGAGCCCACAACAAAGCAAACTACCGATGGACACAAGCAAAGTCTAACATGGTGAACTATGAGTTTGCTTTGAGTCATTGGCTTTACTTTCAGGAGTATGGGAAAACAGTTACTTACAGGGACACGAGTGACTCAAAGTCAGCGGCATCGCCAGAGCCCACCCTAGCATGGGTGATAGTGAAAGGACCAAGCAGATGCCGTAACAGGATCATCGGAGATCAGGCTTCAATTTCAGTTTCCTGAAAATAGACAATCCGTTTCTGAGGAAAAGCCACAAATAAAGTACAGTCAATCCCCAACACTCCCAACAGCAAAGTGGAAGCCTAGTGCATGCTGTACTAGGCCAGGTCTGAACTTGTCTCCATAGCAGCTCAAGCACAGGGCCCAAGACTTGTCTAGGTCTGCCCAAAATCATGGACAAGTGTAGTCCTGAGGAGCCCTTGACTAGCCCCAGCCAATTAAACTTACTAATGCGGTCGCCACCTGCTTAAGACAATCATATCTAAAAATGACCTAACTTCCTTAGACATTCTCCTCATTAAGGCTTAAAAGAATCCCCTCACCTCCTTCTCAGGGTTGTAGCCATCTTACCTTTGTGTAGGATGGTCCACCCAAGCTGCTGGAATTAAAACAACAACAATAAATAAAACCTCTTTGCTTTCCCATCTGACCTGGTCTCTTGGTGGTCTCTGGGTCCCTGGCTGGGCAGAACAAAGGCTTCCAAAGCTGGGACCCTGGAGCACACTGGCAGCCTGCAGGTGGCTCAGCTGCAGGTTCGAGAGCAGCCTTCCCCGTTGTCTCAGTTGATCTAAACCTGTTACAGGCAGCTCAGCTGGTTTCTTAGGCATCTTGTCTCTGAGTATTCTTTGCAGCTCAGCTTTTCTATGAGGGACTCTCAGCTTTTATTGCTTTCTCTGGCAGGGAGAGGCCTTGTGATTCTGGTCAGTTTCTGGGACTTCCTGAAGCTATTTGGAGTTGTTTACCTTGCTGTTTAAAGGCCTTCACCGGAGGGTGTAATGTTTCGATCTCAGAGGCAACTGTCAGACAATATCACCATGATTTATATTTGTCTGTAATGGAAGAAAAAATAAAATAAAAAGTGGGTTATACTCCATATGTTGGGGAGAGGTGACTTGTTGCATCTCTATGACCCAGAACCCTCATCTGGGGACAGGTCCATTCCTATCCCTTCTGAGCCTTCTCCAGCGTAGGCTGTTCTGTGTCTTTCTAAGGAGAACCAGCATCAGCTCATGAGAAAAGAGCACTTTCATGTGAGGTTCACAAAGGAGCTGAGAATACTTCTGTCTTAGTGTTTCTATTGCTGGTAAGAGATACTATGACAACAGCAATTTTTATGAAGGAAACATTTAATTGGGGTGGCTCAATTACAGTTCAGAGGTTTATTCCAATGTCACCATGGCAGGAAGCATGGCAGGATGCAGGCAGTCATGGTGCTGGAGAGGTAGCTTAAGAGTTCTATATCGGATGGGCAGGCAACAGAAAGAGAAAGCAACACTGGGTCTGAAACCCAAAGCCCACTCCCCTTGGCATGATTCCTCCAACAAGCCACACCCACTCCAGCAAGTTCACATCTCCCAATAGTACCACTCACTAAGAGCCTATGGGGCCATTTTCATCCAAACCACCATATTTTCCTTATAGAACAAATGAAGAGTCCGTCTATCAACCCTGACTAAACACCTTCACCATTCACTGTGGCCACTAATTAGCCTGAATGAGACTCATCAGCCTTTCCTTGAACATTAACAACAGAAAGGAAGGAACTAGCATATTAGGAAGGGAAATAAATGCCTATTCTCTCTGAAGCTGGGTAAGTTCAACCCCACCATTATTATGCTTTCTACAAAGTAAGGGCAAATAGATGTTTTAAAACTCATGAATTCCGGGGTGGTGATGGCATACACCTGTAATCCCAGCACTTAGGAGGCAGATGTAGGCAGATTGCCGTGAGTTCCAGTCCAGCCTAGTCTACAAAACCAATTCTAGGACAGCCAGGACTGTTACACAGAGAAACCCTGAAAGAGAAAGAAAGAAAGAAAGAAAGAAAGAAAGAAAGAAAGAAAGAAAGAAAGAAAGAAAGAAAGAGGAAGGAAGGAAGGAAGAAAGGAAGAAAGAAAGAAACAAACAAACAAAAATCGCATGATTTACTACATATAAAAACATGTATACTGAGTCCAGAGCATAATGCTTTGTTGGTTCAATAAAGTACGTTGATGAATAGCAATATCAATCCTTGGTTGTCCAACAAGCAACAATATGGGAAAATGTACTCATTATTTGACTTATTTTCCCCATGTTCAGTTGAGCAGATTGACTATTTTAGTAGGGATGGATTTGAGGAGAGCACAACATAGAAATACGAAAAATGTCACAGAAGTAAACACATTAATCTGTGCAATCAATGATTAGATAGTTGTGATAGACGTAGAGTGGATATGTGAACTTGTGTAAAGTTGCCGTGGAAATAAGAGCATATAAGGCTGGAGCAAAGGTTCAGCTGTTCAGAGAACTGGCTCCTCTTGCAGAAGACCCTGCTTTTCTTTTCAGCACTCACACGTTGTATCAAATGGTTTGTCAATCAAATTCCAGGGGATCTAACACCAACTTCTTTCATCCACATGAAACAGCCATCCAAGTAGTACACAGATAAAACTCATAGGCAAAACACTCATAAGCATGTTTTAAAAAAGAACTAAGAAAATATAATCGCCCAAGTCCTTAGCAAATTGAGAAGGGAACTTTTTCGCAGTTTCTTTTTGAACTTAAAGATACTGTTTTGTAAAAATCATTTATAACAGATAGCACAACATGTTAAGTTTCAAACCCAGGACTAAGGCTGAGGTGCCCATTTCTCATATCAAAGCAGACCCGGCCACCAGGATCTCCCAGCATCTCTCAATTCCCATCCAGTTACAGGGCATGGCTAGCAAACCCTAACCCCTGCCCAACCTTCTCAAGCCCAGGGCCTGGACTGACCTTCCTTCAGAGGTGCTTCCCTTATAAATCCAGAGATTTCGGTTACCCGTCCCGCCCCTTTTGGGCCTTTGTCCCGCTGGCAGAAGATGTCCTTGCCTGTCACTGTGCTCCCCCATAACAATCTTTGTCCTTCACCAAACCCAGAGCAGTCATGGGCCTTTCCTTTCATATCTATTTCTATTTTCAATCACAACACAACTTCAAATTTTACAAAACTGGAACGTTGGTATTCAAATAAGCTTACTTTGGTAATAGAATTTGTAGTCCGAGGATTTCAAAAGCAGCAAAATTAAAAGGTATGAAACACCTAGATTAATTCTGAGAAGAAATGTTCTCCTTACCTGCCTTCAAGTTTCTTCAAACTTTCCAAGAATTCAGTGTTTCCGAGAATATTACATTTTTCTTTTTGGATAGAAATAAATATGAAAAATATGTACAAGAAAATAGATAATTATTTTAGGGGGAAAAAAAACCCTGAGATTTGTTTGATGCGAGTCTGCTTGTTCTAAGTGATTCATTATCTCTGTCTCTTGGTTCTTTCATCAGACTTTAATTCCTGAATTAAAAATCTACTTTGTAGTGTATGTTTGTTTGTTTGTTTTGTTTTTCTAAAGAAAATGACCTCCAAAGGGTTCAGCACTATTAGGTGGCGTGGCCTCATTGGAGTAGGTATGGCCTTGTTAGGGGAAGTGTATCATTGTATGGATGCGCTTCGAGCTCTTCTATGCTCAAGCTTTGTCCAATGTCACCGTTCACTTCCTGTGTCCTGTGCATCAAGGTGTAGAAGTGTCAGCTTCTTCTCCAGTACCAGGCCTGCCTGAATGCCACCACGTTTCCCACCATGATGATAATGGACTGAAGCTCCCACATTAAGTAAAAGTTGCTGTGGTCATGGTGTCTCTTCATAGCAAGAAAAACCCTAATGAAGACATCCTTAATAATTGGAAAGTGTAATATAAATTTTAAAACATTCTTTTGGGTCAAAAGGCAGGTCACTATCAGATCATGTCTAAGTTTTACAGAGATCAATTTAAATGCTACTCACACTTGTGAATAATGTGGGATGCACAAAGTTCTATGAATTAATACACATGCATAAATAAGTGAGATATGAATTCATAAATATATGAATTTTACTCACTACATTTAAGTGAGATGCATTTACATTTAAATGTCTGCACACATATTCATTACAGAATAATGTTGTTATATTTAATCTATTTTGGAAGGTAAATAACCCTGTACTATTATTTTTAATCATGCATTTTAATTAATCCTTTCAAATTCCTTGAGACCAGAAAATACCGCCTAGAACTAGAGATAATTATTAAGCTGAAAGCAATTAAGAAGTAATAGAGTCAAAAGACCTGCTCTTTTTTTTTCTAATATTTTCCCATATACTAGAGACAGAATTAAAGAGATGAAATTATGCTACCTCACCTTTCTACCAGGGAGAAGAAAGAATGATTTGGGGAGTTAACTTTAGACCCTCATTGCGCAGGAGAGAGCAGCATTAATGAGCTGCTCTGATTAACTCTTGCAGTTTATAAACCTTGTCCTAAATCTCTAGCCTTAAGGGATCATAGCTCCCTTTCTTTTTTATACAGTCCTATCTACTAGCCATGATACCTAAGAGTCATCATAATAACCAGCATAGCAAAATAAACCTAAGGCTATATTGGAGGTCATATATATATATATGTGTGTGTGTGTGTGTGTGTGTGTGTGTGTGTGTGTGTGTGTATGCATATATGTATGTATGTATATGTTGGTGGAAACCAACAGCTCTCTAATTGGATGTAAAAACTACTAAACAACAGGAAATTTTGCCCGGTACTGGAGACCTAGTCAACTACATTGGGCTCAAACAGTCATGGATCATGCGGGAGAACTTAACTACCACCATGCAACTAAACCAGCATAATCTTTAACAACACTCTAAATAGCTGTCTTTGTACCAACAGCTGAGTGTAATTCTCACCCCTCATTAAAAGCATTCCTCTTTACAACAGAAATTATTACAGAAAACCACAACCAGTCAAGATGTAAAGTTGGGGGACACTAGTGTATACATTTATAAAACATTCCCATATCTAAGACTCGGGGAGCATTGTGGAAGGGAAAGAAAGACTGTAAAATTCAGAGGATAAGGGTTGTGTGTGTGTGTGTGTGTGTGTGTGTGTGTGTGACACTATGTCTCATAGAAAAGTCAGAAGCTACTGTAAGACCCGCGAGAGCGAGAACCTTTACACTCCCACTCAGGAAAGGTGCCCCCCCACCTTCACTCAGGAGAAGCGGTCTTGATGCAAAACTATGAGGTCTTTTATATTTCAAGTGTGCTGGGGCCAACAGCCATACACCACGCAGGGTAGAGGGCTGAGGACCTTGGATACAGGCTTGAGACAGCTTTTATAGGGTTACAACAAAGCCCATGCATCATGAACCAATCACCTGGTAGCATCCTGTGCGGACCAATTAATTTAAACTATCCAAGCCCGCACTTAACCCAGGACTCTGCTTTTGCACAGGCTTCTGAGTGAGGTGACAAGGCTCATTTCCTGTGTTTACTCCCTCACAGGTTCTGTCGTAAACATTCAAGAAGGTGACCTTCAGCCTGGGATTTAAGACTCCCAGCTTCCTGGGGTCAGTGGAGAGTTAGGCTAAACTTTTCCATCCTAACACTACATCCATAGAGACTGACAACATGACTGCTTGCACAGTAGTTAAACACGAACGCCATTAGATTGCCAGGTGGACTGCAGAATGTCCAGGAGGCCTCGGCTCTACACAAGGAACTACAGGCAACTGAGGAATGCTGAGAGCAGGAAAAATAATCTTCCCCAGGGAAGAGCACACCAGTTGGTTGCCTCATACCAATGAGACCAGTCAACATACATGCAAGTAACATTATGCAGACTGAATAGGTTGCATTTAGGAATCTATAGGTGTATGCATATACAAATATTCATGTAATAACAATTAATGGAAAAGATGGCCATGAATTTGAAAGAGAGCATGGAGAGACTTATGGGAAGGTTTACAGGGAGGAAATTGGAAAGATAAATGATGAAATTATATTGTGAATCTCAAAAATAGAAGAAAACATTGTACTTTTTAGGAGAGCCTCTATTGGGCTAAAATTCAAAGTCACTGATAGCTTCTGTATCTCCGGTATAGATATGTATCGATTATACTCATTATCGTTATTGCTTCACCATTTACTTTATGGGATTGCTGCAACCGAAAACATACAAAGGATAAAGACAAATCATCATTCTTCCCCTACAAAATACATCGCAAGCTATGAAAATGAGGCAGCATTGCATAATGATCACGAGATTTCAGAAGACAGCCAACTTGTTAGCAGACTATTCCAAATAAGATTGTGCTGAAAGCTAAAAGCACGCTCATTTCCGTTTCTCATCATTAGTATTCCAACTTTAATGTCACAGTAATGCTGATTACCAATGACTTTGAGAGCAAACCTGATCAGAACAGGCAGTTCCAGGAACAATTATGGAGCTTGCTTAATCAAAGGATGTACGAGATTTTTCTTTGGCCTGTGATGACATCTGAAATACTTTAGATATGCTAAAGTACTATAGACAGAAGCACACTCTAAAAGTCTGGGAGGTAAAGCAAGGGACTGAGATGGTGAGCAGGCTTACATTGGAAACACTGGCTACAGCTGCTCAGGTGAGAGATCCCTAGGATACCAGAGAGGTCGTGAAGGAGACTTAGGTACAACATGGAGAATATTCTACACAAGTGATCACCATCATTAAATGAAGTCTTGATTCACAGCCACAAGTCTTATTACAGCTGTGAGTTAAGGGAATTCCCTCTGTAGCCTGCCTTCCTCTATGTTGGAAGCTATTTCTGCAGGGCTGCTATTGGAACCAGTCAAGCAATCCCGGGTTTGTTCCTGAGTCAGGGAATGTGGATGAGGGAAAGGCTAGCTAATAGAATTAAGAGACGGAAACACAGGATAGTCGTCAGGAGAGCAGATTCAGTCCATACTGAACACCCCGTTTATTTTACACCTCCAAATTTAAGTAATCAATCAAAGGAGGGGTCAGTTGGAGAGAACTCCTATTATGTATAAAGGGAAAATAGCAATTACTTTCCCTAATCCCGAAGGCACTCCCTAACTGCAGGTACTCCCTGTGTCTTCAAGATGAGTGTGAAGGTGTCTGGGCCCAAGCCTATTGTTATTTAGATGAGAGCCATTCACCACTGGGGCCCAGGCATCCTGTAGCTGGTAAACTAATTTTCTGTAGGACAATAGAAATGCTCTGAGCTCTCTGAACATGTGGCAATATGGAATGCATTCCATATATGGTCCCAACACCTCTAATACTGTTTTATCACCTGGAAGTATAAGATAATAAGATCTTTATCTAAGGTCATCATGAAAATAATATGACATATTAATAATCTCCTGATTCGAGCCTTGAGGCGTCTTGAGTGCTTGTGTGAATTTTATTAAGATTGTGTTAGATTTCAAAATTAGATGAAGCAGGGCATGTTTGTGCTAATGTTTAAAATAAAAATGCAAATAAAAAAAACCCATGAAATGTGCTTATTTTGTCATGGGAAACAAAAAAGAGATTTTGTGGGTTTTTACTTTTCTTATAGTATGTACTTGCTCATAAGTGGATACCAGAAATAAAGCAAAGATACCCAGCCTTCAATCCACAACCACAGAGAAGTTAGAACTCTCTTCCAAAAACAAATGGAAGCAGATGCAGACATCCACAACTAACCAATGGGTCAAGCTCCTGGAGTACAATCAAAGTGAGGGGGAGCGATAACATGAACAAAGGAGTCAATGTCATGGTTATCATGGTGGGGAAACTCAGAGTCAGCTGACCAGAGCTAGTGAGAGATCACTGACTCACATCTGACAAGTGGGGAACCCGCATAAGACCAAACTAGACTCCCTTAACAAAGGTGACAATGGTGTGACTGGGACAATATATGAGGCCACTGGCAGTGGGTCCAAGACCTAACACTAATGCACAAACTGACTTAGTGGAGCCCAATCTATATGGAGACATACCTCACCAGTCTAGACACAGGGGTGTGGGGGTGGAGAGGTGCCTTGGTCCTAGATGATGGGACAGAATTAGTCGACTTCGTATGGGAGACCTTACCTTCTCAAATGGAAAGACAGGGGAGTGGAGAAAAAAAGAGGGGGAATTGGGAATGTAAAAAATAAATTAATAAAGAAATGAAACTTCTCTGGAAAAGAACCCAGGCTAATTTAAAGGAGTCATTCTTATAGTAATATTCCAGTTCAGTATAATAAAGGAACTGGATAAGGAAAAATGAATCTTGCTTTGATTTTTTTTTTTTTTTGGTGTAAAAGTATTTTTTACAGCACAGCTGGTTGAAGGATGTTATGAATGAATCTCTCTCCCACTGAAAACTGTCTATCTTATCTGCAGAGGAAACCTATACAGCATTCTTATGGGTAGTTTCATGTCATCTGCAACATGAGCATTCTTATTCTCTAGTGGGGTTCGTTGTGGTGAATTTGACTGAATTTCATATTAAAATGAAGACAAATATCAACACAAGGAAGACAATTTGAAACTTCAGGGGGTCCAAGACCAATCTGAACCTTATATTTATTATAATAAGCTAAACAAATGCATTGTGAAGTTTTCTCTTTAAAATGCTCATCATGTGTGTTCTCTTGAATCATATTATGCTAACTCTAATATAAATGTGAAATTAATATTTATATTTTATCCCAAATCTACAAGGTATTTTTTTCTGTAGCAAAATGATACCAGTTTTTAAAAATCAGTTAAGTTTTCCAGCATAACATCATGATTCCCAAATGAATACATTACAATAACACAAGTGTGCATATGGCTGGCATTTTTATGTATTTCAGTATGAGGTGGGCTCTAAGACGGTGTTGGATTATTTTGACTCACTTTATGTCATGTTTGTGCTGGGGGAAGCCCTGATCATATTTGTTTAGAAACACGAAGCTGTGTACTCAGGAGGTCCACAGCAGTATGCTGTGTTCAGATAGTCTAATGGGTAAACCTCCTTTCTTCCCCTTAGTTACTCACCTGTGACTGTTGTCCTACTTTCTGCTCTCCTGGGAAGGGGATACAGAAGTGAAAGGATTCTTTTCACTGCATCAAGTATGTCGCCTAGAGTCCTAGTGCTCTCTCCAGTACTAAAAACTCAATAGAACTTATCTAGGAAGACAGTGAAGAGCAGGTGTAGTAAGACAGAATTTTACTGTATTTTAATTTTACCATCACAGGAGGAACCCCTCCGGTGTTACCAAGTTTTCCGCAACTTTCCTCTAAAGGATTAAAAGTTACATGTACGTGATGGCTTCCCCACTAGCCAGGATTTCTCTATGAATGATGCAGGATGAAGATTCACTTCCCACTCATGCTCTCGATTAATAGACGCCCCTGCGTGGAGTGTGTATCTCCTGCTGATTTGAATACTGTACAGTTACACTACCTGATACATAGAGGTCTTTTCCTGACCACTCTCTTCAGTGCCCTCATTTAGTCCATCTGTCCTTCTGACTTCTGACACCACTTTAGTGATTTAACCTTACAGGAATTCTGTGTTGATCAATGAGTCCTTTTCACTGTATATGAGTAAGTATGTCACACATGTATGTGTTCAGGGGATGCGCACATGGAAGTCAGGAGTCGATGTCCATTGGATGACTTATTTGATCCTTCTCTACTGTATTTACCTAGGCAAGGTATCTCACTCACCCAGACAGTGCCTATTCAGCTGGCCCAGCTAGAAAACTAGCCCTGGGCTCCTCTGCCTCACCTTGTAAGCAACGGGATGCAGGCATCCACTACGCCCATCTGGCCTTCATGTTACTGCTATAGATTTGGTCTTCTGCTCTTACATTCATAACACAATGCTTTGTCCACTGAGCCACATCCATATCCCCTCGTGGAATCTATTGTTAAAATCATCTTGTCTGGCTTGGCTGATTTTGGCCTTTCAATTTTCCTATAAATTCTTAAGGCACTTGAGTGGAGATTTCGATAGTCACTCCGTTGAATTATTAATACATTTGGAAAAGTGGGTTTCCTTTTATGATAAGTAATTATACTAATGAGCATAATCTTCCCTTTATTGCACCTGCTGTTTCCTCTACTTGTATTTTCTCATATTTCACATTAAATATTCTATTATTTTTACTGTAAAGGACTCAAGTGTTTCCTTTCTTTTTTTTCTTTCTACCAGACTAGACTGCGGGCATATCTATAGCACATTTTCTTGATCATCAATTGATGTGGGAAGGCCCACCATGGGTGGAGTGTCTGGCATTACAAAACAGGTAATTGAAAGAACAGTAAACATCTGTCCTTCATATTCTTAGCTTCAGTTCTTGCCTCCCGGTTGTTGCCTGTGTGTCTGTCCTGGCTTCTTGTGATGATGGATTTACACTTCTAACACAAACACAGCCTTTCTCTCCAAGTTACTCTGGGTCAGGGCTTTATCACAGCTACAAATAGCACACTTGGACTGGTACTGTTCACGTGCTTCAGAAATTGCTGGAACCACGTGACATTTAGCTTGTTGTACTACACAAATATTTATTTTAAAGAGTTGGAATTTACAATGGACAATTTTTCAATGATGTCAGACATGTGACAACAGGCGTTTGCCTCCATCTTGTTTTGAAATGTAGATTCTGTTATTAGTTATGGTGAGGCCTGTTGGAGGGCCCTTTTGCTATCTGGACAGCTCTCCCTTCCTCCAGAGGGGGCTCCTTCATTGTTTCTGCTGCTTTTTGATCAAGACAGCATTGATGGGGAAGAGTGTGAAAAAGAACAAAGCCAGTCACTGCGTGGCTTGAACCACACGGATGGAAAGAATCTGGACTCCTTCCCACTCCAATAATCACTTTGAGACACCTCTCAGTGATGTAAGACTTCCCATTAGTGTCCTCCCTTTCAATGGGACCAAGCCTTCATTCTACACACAGGCTTTTAGGGACCTTCGAGACTCAAACTCTCACCTGGAATAAATGTAGAAGATGTGCTTGTCCTCTTGGACGGAAGGCATGGTGTATATGTGCAGGGTAGGTTGTGTTGGCTAATTTCAAGAATTAGTCATGCTTGTTGGACAGCCAGGATTTTGATTAGTAGTGGCTCTTACTGCAAGAGGAGAAGGTTTCTCTGTGGCTCTGGACAGGTAAGTTGGCATATGAAAAGTGCAGCGCTCACAAGGTCATTACTGCCTCCATGAATGAATCTGAGAACACACTCCCCTCCCATAGACTATTGGGGCCTAATACCAAACCATCAGAGTTACTGAAACCAAGATGTGTTGCCAGCACACCACCTGCTTTGTCTAACAGATAGGACTCGAGAAGCAAGAGGCATTAGTGAGCTCATATTTAGACACATTCTCTATATTCTTAAATGCAGAAGTTGCATTTTTCACAAAGAATGACACGCTGTGTGCATTATACATTTCATTTCATTAACAACAGGGGGATGTAGAGTGGAAGAGGAGATCTTCACGTGGGGAGAAAAAGAGAGGTTGACAGAATGCGTGTGACATGAAATCAACACACATAGCTGTCTGGGGAAGAAAAGAAGCCAGTCGGGATGGATCTGGAGGGTCAGAGAGGGCAGTGAGAGGAGGGGATGCTGAGGATAAAGTACAGTCATGATTAAATCCAGTACTTTGCACGCAAACTTAGTAATTAACTTAGAAAGTGGCGTAACATTTTGATGTGGATTTGTCTGAATGCTCTTGTTTAAATTACTGGCTGGATAATTCTATTAATTGGCTATACTATGGTATAGTCATCGTTCTTTAGGTGAGAGACACTGGGGTTATTTTAATCTTCTGTTATCACAAACAATATAATAGTGAATCTCCTACATAGCTGACAAATGTTCAGGATTTTACAGGAGAAGTGACTCAAAGTATAACCCATTAAAATCTTATTATGTAATCGCAAATTGTCTCTCAGAGTTCACACCAATTTTATATTCCCTAAGATTTTGAGGAAGTCAGCTTCTCTTAGACTCAAATTCTTCACTAAGAATGTACTGATATATTTGTGTATGCATGTGCATGTACGTAACGTATGAAATGTGTAAATAAACATGAGTCAGCAATGGTGTATTTCTAATTAAGTATATTATAATTATACCCAGAATGCTTTAATATTATTTTATTTCTGATTTTATATAAGTGTTCTACAAATTTAGTTAACTACTTCTGGGAATTTTATCTCTCTTAGCCTATTTTAAATACATTGTAGAAACTATCTTTATTTATTTACTTATTTATTTATTAAGAATTTATATTTTAATACAAAAGTCCTGATTATACTTTCCCCACTCTATCTACTTCCAGTTCCTCCCTACCTTTCCTTCCACCCGGATCTACCCTTTTTCTGTTCTTAGAAAACAAGCAAGATTCTAAGGGATAACAATACATTTTAAAAAATAAAATAAAATATGGTATAATAAAATTAAACAAGAATAAGCAAATCAGGATAGTAAAAAACAAACAGAAGTTTGTAAATAGTAAAAAACAAACAGAAGTTTCTTGGGTTTAAAAGAACCCAAGAAAAGGCACAAGAAACAGATATAGACAGAGACTTACTCTTTTGCATACTCATGAATACCATAGGACCACAAAGCTAGAAACCGTAATACATGTGCAAGGTACCTGTATCTTTTTAATATACATTTAATATACATTTCATGCCTTCATTTCTTTCAAATTCAGGTTGACGTTTATGGGTCCTGGCTATACTTCTTATTTTTATTGATTTCTCACGTTTTAATTTCCAAGTGGATAACTTTAAGAAACTTTCAATGATTATTGAAAACATTAATCACTCTGTCTTCTATTTTTCCCATTTACAAAAAAGTTCTAAGGCACCTGAGCTAGTGGAAGCATTTGACCAGATGTAAATAGATTATAACTTTAAAGAATACAATGTCAATTATTTAACTTTCTATACACATAAAGATTTTTTTTTTGCATTGAACATTGTGCTGGTTTGTAGTGGTTAACCTGACACAGACTCGGGTCGTTATGAGGAGGAAACCACAATGGAAAAATTGTCTTATCCAGAACTGGACTATAAGGCACGATTATGGGGCCTTTTCCTCATTAATGATTGATGTAGGAAGGCACAGTCCATTGTGGGTGTCACCACGCCTGAGCAAGAGAACAGGTCGAGCCAGCCATGGAGAAGAAGCCAGTGAACAGCACCCCTTCATGCCCTCTGGTTCAGTTCCTGCCTTAAGTCTCTGCCCTGATTTCCCTTCACGACAGACCGTAGGGGGTGAGATAAAATAAACCTTTTCCTCATCGAGCTGCTCTTGGTCGTGGTGGTTTATCATAGCAATAGAAACCAAACTAGAATAAGCATCAAATGGTAGCCAGGACCACACAATTTCGTAAAACTCCACCCTTTGTTTACTATGACAATTCCAGTAACTACAGTAATTTAGTTTCTTGAGTTATAATAATTTACTTCCCTAGACTCTTGACTGCCTCATCTTAGAGACCCCAGTGATGACTGGCAACAAGTTGTTTATCTAACACCTAACATTCTCCAACAGACTACACGATGATTACCCCAGCAATGGCCGACTGTGGACCACAAAGAACAGCTGCCAATACTTACCTACTTCCTGTCCTTACCTGCTTCTGTCCCAGATGGTGAGCTGTGTTCTTACCGAGAACTCTCTGATGAGGTTTTCCCTCCTGCAGCGTCTTAAGTTGCTCATCCCTTTTCTGACTTCCCTTTTTATTCACCTTTCATTAACTAGCAGTACTACATGAGCCTGAAGCACATTATTCATACATCTCTCTCTCTCTCTCTCTCTTACCAACTTTTAAAAGAAGAATTAATGACCCTTGATATCAGCTAAAGTGAATTGATTCTGTCATATACCCTTTAATGTTCCAAAGAATGGAATATGCCATATTATAACATTATTAAGTTTGTGATCCTTCTTGGTCACTTACGTAATTCCACTCATGGGGACAAATAAGAGAAATAATATCTCCATGGGTAGTGGGTTCCCTTCCTCCATATCTTTGGTTTTAAGTTTGAATCTTTGATTTTGTGATTGAATGAGGAAATAATCCTCTCCTACAACTGAGTAACAGCAGAGCTGCCCATCATGTTCTGGCTGTCAGTGGGAGCATGTGCATGGCCTTCTCTGCCGTTCAGATTCACGACACTTGCCCTAGTATGCACATGATATTTCATGCAATAAAAAGCAAAAGGTATGGTACCCTGTGTTTGACCAACTTAAAAAAATTCTCTATAACAAAATTTAAATACCTTCAGTGTCCTCCTTATGTCTATCAGAAATAGCATCTGTCAGAGTACTGTATACATTACAACTTCATTTTGACGTTTTGTTCAACTTATACAGAACTTTGCAAATATACCAGCCAACCAACCTGTATTCCTCAGACATGGAAACCAGAGACTTCCTCTCCTCCTATTCAACGGCCCCATCCTAATTATGTACCCCATATACCAATGCATTTGAAATCTTAAGAACACACTAGGTAGGATTTAAGTCAGTGTATGACTCCTGCTTCTTAGATTGTGACACTGTATTTGTAGAAAGTTAATAGATGCAAATTCATATCTCATGTGGTATTCCACGGAAATTACTTTCCCTAACTAATGTGATTTCCGTAAGATATAAGAAGCAAACAGAGACTTTCATTTGGAGTTTCGATGGACAGAACAACATGTGGTACACTGTGAGTTAACCGTGAAACCAACCAGCAGTCTTCAAAGAATGCACATCTAATGTTGAAAAACAGTATTTTTTTTTAAAAAAAGCAAGTGCTATATCAGTGACAGCCAAATGCATTCAACTTAGTTCTTCAAGCAGAGTTTTTAAAATGTTAGGCAACCAAATGCTGCCTTACAAGGGCATTTTTCTTTCTGAAGTTGTTTTCAGATACTGAATTCCCAGAGCTATTTGCAGCTCAGTTTATGAGACCAGTACTCAGTACCCAAATTGGTTAATTGCACCCATTATTATTCACCAAATAGAATTAGGTTCTCGCATACAAACAAGAAAACACCAGAAACAGAGTGTCCTCTTCACTTTCTCCTTCCCTGGGAATGGCAACATTGTGATTTTAATAAGAGGGAATTAGAATAATCCTTTATTTCCCCCATTGCCATCAACACAAAGGTTTTCTTTTCCAAAGGTCCCAGCTAAAAGAACAATTTTGGCTCCATCTCCAGCACCAAGGGATACCACTTGAGAGGCTTTTAACGGAGTGGCTTGGCTGGGCCAGAATGCATGAGTGTCTTAACCTATTAAGGTATTCACACCCACCCAGCCATGAAGGCAAATGCTGAGCTGCTTTGTTATTGCATTAAAAAGACACTTTATTTTTGTTTCTTTGAACTTTCCTCCTTTTCCTACTTGATAATTACATCTGTAAATTATTTAGTTGTTCAAATGAACAAGAGCCATATAAACACATACTTCATGCCACGTTTGTTATTTGAATTTTATGGCTGAATCATAAATTATATAATTTTATTGATCTTTATCTTTATTGTGAGCAGCAACTCCTTTGTTTTAAGAGACACAGACATGGAGACTTAGAGACAGCAAATGATCCAGTCGCTGTCAAATGGCAAAGACTCTACAGTCTTACAAAGATCTCCTCTGACCCTACCTGTCCTTAACTGACCTGTGCCTTTGTTCTCAAGCCGTGCTCCCAGAGATCCCTGTTCCCCTGCCTCTTAGAGAAGGTGCCTCTTCCTCTTCCTCATCATAGGAGGATATGAGCATCACTTGTTTCCTTCCCTAGAATTCATTGCTACCTACCCACAATCTTCAGGATACACAATATGTAATTATTTCTGGTGCACTTGCCTTGACTCTCACAATAAATAAATGGTGACACTTTTCATTGCAAGTGTATTTTAAATCAGGTTCTTGTCCATATTTGGACCTCTTTTATATTACCTTGGTATCGAACCAAAGTTCCCAGGAAAACAAAATAAAGCACATCCTATTAAGGGTTCTACAAGCTCAGTTGACTGATGAAAGCACTGTTTGCTTCTGGTTTGGTGTGTGTGTGTCTATGTGTGTCGTGTGTGTGTGTGTGTGTGTGTGTGTGTGTGTGTGTGTGTGTGTATGAGTGTGTGTCTGTGTGTGTGTATGTGTGTGTGTGAGCGTGTGTGTGTGTGTGTGTGTGTGTGTGTGTGTGTGTGTCTGTGAGCAGGGTTGGGATGGGAACTTTGTCAGAGGGCATAGGAGGGAGAGAGGGAGGGAAAGGGAACTGGGATTGATATGTAAAATAAGAAAAAATAATTACTATATTTAAAAAAAAAAAAGAAACGTCTATCTGCAACTAGACCTGAAGGTACAAACTTCTCTGTCTTCTGTTAACAACATATCTACCCCTGGCATTTGTGCTGGAATTAAAAGCCTCCATTATTGATGTCCGTGACATCGTGTTTATTCTCTGTGGCTGTTATAACATATTGCCAGATTTCTGGTTGCTTAAAACAGCATACATTTATTATTTTCCAGTTCTGAAGGTCAGAAGTATGACATGGACTCACTGACCTGTCACAAGCTGACAGCAGGGCTGGGTTTCTTTCTGAGGCTCAGGGGTGAACTGACCTTCTTCGTATCTGTCTCAGCATTTAATGGCTGTCTCCATTTATTGGTTTATGAGACCCTTTTCTTTTCAAAACCAACAAAAGCAAGTTAAGATTCCCATCCTGACTCTGGCCTCTTCTAGTTTTGTTTACTTATTTTCGCTTAGTTTGTATTCAATTGCAGGCGTGCACACATGTGCACTATCAACCATGCGCTATCAGCCAAACACATACATAAAAACAAAGCACTACCGCTTCCCTATTTGTCTTTCTCTTGTGGGTTCAACGTGAAATGCACTCCGTTTTGCAATTATTGTTTCATAAATTTATCGAATCTTCCTGGTCTGTGGACAGTCAAACGCTGCTTGGCTTTTGAGATGTTTCCATCTTAGCATTATCTTTGCAAGCTTTTTCCCTTAAATGCTATAGAAATTGGATACTTTCATACCTAGATATATATAAATTCAATGTGTCTCTAATATAGAAAGCAAGTCTGAAGCGCTCTCTCTCTCTCTCTCCCTCTCTCTCTCCCCCCCTCTCTCTCTCTGCCTCTCTCTCCCTGTCTCTCCCTCTCTCTCTCTCCCTCTCTCTCTCTCTCTCTCTCTCTCTCTGCCTCTCTCTCCCTGTCTCTCTCTCTCTCTGCCTTTCTCTCTCTCTCTCTCTCTCTCTCTCTCTCTCTCTCTCTCTCTCTCTCTCTCTCTCTCTCTCTCTCTCTGCCTCTTTTTGCCCAGGTGCATTCTGGTTCTCATCCTGTCTGCTCCTAAAATCAACGCTTGCAATAAATACAGACGGAGAAAACTCCCAGAGGTCAGAAGTCTTAGCACTTCACAGTTTAGCACTTGAGCAGCTGTCTGCCCTTTACACAGAACGGCTTCCTATTTCATCTGATTTTTATCATTGATTCTGGCCTGCATTCATCCTATCTAAAAATGAATAGTGAAGTTGGATTTTATCAAATGACAAATGGCTTCTTTTGAACATAATATGTTGTCATTTTCATTTATAGACTCAAAATTTCCTGCTAGGATATATGTTTATTTCCTGGATAGAGTTTTAGCTAGTGTTTAATTTTCATAAAAATTACCTTTATAATAATCTTTTAACAACTTAGGTTTAAAATTTAAATTTTCTCTCTTGAGTGAGGAAGCAGGGAGATATGAATAGCCAATATTTTTAAAGACATAAACCAAGAGACAACCAATGCCTAACTCGAACAGTTTCTAACACACTCATTTGGTTCATTGAGTTGAGTAATCAGTGGATTAACCTTCTAATGAAGTCAAAGCCTTCCGTAATCCAACCACCTATAAACACAGAACACCAAGGACCCACCTTCATGCTCAGTAAGAACCTTGGTGCAAATCAGTGACATGATTGGGTTTTTCTTTTTTTAAATTAACATTTAATCCACAAACGTGAAATGACAGGCATGGGCTACTTGTTCTGGAAGGGGCAGCCTAATAGCAGAATAAAATAATTGAAAAGTATTTTCTCCATGCAATCAAATGGCACTGAAGAAATGACAGCCCACCTCTCAACTCCCACGTTGGAGAGGCAAATCTGG
>JANBXA010000732.1:8050000-8102500 GCA_030556225.1 Cricetiscus sungorus
AAAACCTTCCTCAGACTTTCTGATGCCTTTTTATATCTGCTTTATAAATGGCACTCATAGTTTGGTTGCATTTAATGAGAGAAATAGAGAAGGATGTTGTATTCCCACTTTTAGAATTACCTGACGGCATTTTAAGATCTGCATGTAATCTCCCTTCTAGGGAGGTCTTAGAATCTTCGTAATAGATGCCTGAGCCATAAGAACTGATGTATGGATGGTGGCTACCCTGTGGCTTGTGACTTGGTCACTTTGCCCCTTAGCGACTCTTGGTAAAGGCCACCTCTGTAGTCAGCACCAGAAAATATTTGAGTGATGGGAAAAGACTCAGCCTGCAGCCCATAGAGTCCTTTCATTGTTCCCTTACGTGAAAGAAGGGTATACATGAAGAAGACCATGGCAAATATTTTTGATAAATAAGAACATAATAAAAGAGAAAGTAGCTGTATTCCACAACCTTTCAGGCTGCGGAAAGTTAGGGCAGGAAAGAATGAGAAGCCAGTATCAGTGAGATTATTGTGTGAAGAATGTGGTTAAAACCCACTGCCTGGGTTGTATATTGTGAGATGCTTTTCCCAAATCCGCCCTCCAGTATCCTTTGTTTCTGCTTACCCTTAGCCCCCCTGTTCATCTTCCCCTGTACAAACAGAACTAGTTTTTACTTTTTGCCACTAAATAATAAGTAATTCAGTAGCTTAGACATTCTGGGAATGTGTATTTTTGACACACCATCTTTCTATGTAGCCCAGGCTAGTCTCAAACTTGTAGACTTTCCTCTTTCAGTCTCCTGACAATGGAAATGACAGCTGTGAACCACTAAACACAGCACATTTTAACTGTGGAAAATATTCCACAGAGTCTTTCATTTTCACCTTGGCTTATATTTTCCTTTCTCTTTTTGCTGCTTCTGCCTCTTGCTTTATTGGCAGTTGAACAACAGTAAAGTTACAGACAGAGTACTAGTCTAAAACCTGCCACTTCGTGACCCCAATCACAGTGGAGATTCACACAATACTTCCTGTGTCTTCCAGTAAGTGTGGTTGGCTGTCAGATAACTGTACATTGGAAGTAGGAAAAGATTGATGTGTATGGATTTATTGGTATGCATACTTACGCATTTCCCAATTTAAATGCAATCGTATTACGGAAAGACAGTCTTGAAATATTTACATAGAACTTACTTCAGAGCTATGAAATATTTACAAAGAAGGCCTCTGACTCATTTCAATAGCTGTATCAAGTATGTTCTGGAGGACCTTTTGGTATTTACAGTTCCTCATTATTTCCTTCTTTCAAGGCATGTGTCAAAGGTGACTATTGAAAATCACAGTAGGAGAACGCACATCTGCAAACAGGATGGCTCAGGATGGAGAATGATCTTCACAGGGAAAGACTGGGGAAAAGAACAGATTTCAAGGTCCTAGTAGTAGCTGATGCAAAAAAATCACAGCTCTCACCTCAAAGGAGACAAGAGGTTGCTATCATTTTTTCCTTGGAGCCAATATGAGTGACTATACCCTGAGAACACAGATTCACATAACACCAACTCCATGTTCCAACATAGTAACAGTTTTATGAGGTTATACAGGAACAGAGCAAAGGAGTCACAAGTCAGGGCACCTTTCAAATGCTTTGCTGGAGGCATTAGGTGCGTAGGTTAAAGGTAGCACAAGATAGTTTGGCTCCATGCTTGTAGCAGTCACTGATGTTGTAATCCTGTAATCCTTGCAGAAGGTCCAGTAGAAGGTGCACATTCTTTAAGAACTTTTGTTCACAAACTCTAGATAAGGTCACGATTTCCATCAATGTTAACATAGAAGGTGAATTGAAGAAAGGCATTCTTGGAGACAGTTTTGAATGTTGTCTCGGTGTCTGTTCATTTGACTCCGGGCAGTTTCCTATATCGCCCCAGTGCTTACATCTTCACTGATATCATGGCAAGCAATGGTGATAGTATCATTGCCCTGGAAATGTCTAGACAGCCCTGGATATGTCTACATACAAGCGATGTTATATGAGATCACTAGATTGTCTAATAATAATGTGTTATAAAAAAAAAGCATGGGTTTTGGAGAAGATGAATAATAGGGGAGCAATGGGGGGGGCTAGAGATGATTTGGGAGGTCACAAAGCACATAAAATATTTAAAACGATGAAAAGAACAAAAGACAGAACATTTCTGGTCTTTATCTCCTAGGATCCTAAATACATGAATTCTTCTGGTTGGATTTCATTTTGGGAATGGCTTACACTAACACTTCTAACAAGATTGGCAAAATATGTGGGGAGGGACCAGAAAAAAAGCATCCTCTGTAAAACAGAGACGAGGAGAAGCTTGTAAATCAAATTGTTTTCCTCAAGTGCTTTTTTCCCCATGCTGTACATTTTAATTACATTTTTCTCTCTCTTTCCCTAAGTTCTCCCAGATCCTCACTAACCCAACTTCACTTTCTTTCTCTCTCTTACACAAAAGGAAAATTCAGACCAGAACAAGCAAACAAACAAAATAACATTACACATACAAACATCTGAAAGACCCCCCACTCAAGGCTAATAGCTTAAGGCCTGGCTTAGCAATGGTAACGCCATTTTGCAAGGCTTCCACATAAACAAGTAAAAGTACAGGACAAGGTCAGTACTCACAGGCTGCCAAGTAGGATATCTGTGGACGGACATCTGGCCTTGGGAGGGGAGCAGAGAGTTCGGAAAAAAAACCACATGCACCCAAACATAAGCCAAGTCAGCTATTATCAGATCCCCAAACACGTAAGGGGCTTGTCCTCGGATGACCCAACGCCTTATTTGAGCTGACCAATGGGACCCCTGTAACTATGCATCTCGCTTCTGTGCCCATGCTTTTGCTACCCAGCCCTATAAAAGTCCCTCTCCCCAGCCTGTGGGCGCGCAAGTCCTCCGAGAGACTTTGTCGCCCACAGGTACCTGTGTGTATCTCAAATAAACCTCTTGCAGTTTGCATCCGCATCCGTGGTCTCGGCTTGGTCTTTGGGTCCAGGGGTCTCTTCCTGGAGGGAAGTCCTCTTCGGGGGTCTTTCACATGCAATTTCTATTGGCCAACTATTCCTGAGCATGGGCCCTGCCCTGGAATGTGATTGGATATACAAACCCAGTATCACTCAGTGGAGAAAGCTGAGTTTCCCTCTCCCAGTAGCTATAAACTGTAACTAGATTATTGGTTATAGATGGGACTTTGTATCGACTTCCTTTTCTGTATGCTAGGCGTTGGTCTGGCATGAATGTGTGTAGATCTTGAGCATGTTGGCAAAGACTCCATGAGTTTTTACATGCTTCATCCCTTTTCTGTCTGGGAAACAGTTTCCTTGGAGTGGATCTTACAATGCTTTCTCCTCATCTTCAGCACAGACACCTGATCTTTGAGGGGAAGGAGCTGACACTGTTGCTGAAGCCAGGAACCTGAGACCAAAGAGCTCATAATACAGTAAGGTTGAAAAAATTTAGCCTAACTCTCCACTGACCCCAGGAAGCTAGAAGTTTAAATCCCAGACCCTGTCCTCTGGAAGTGAGTAGGCAAAAGGTCACATTCTTTGCTGTTTATGACAGGGCTGTTTACGACAGCACCTGTGAGTGATTGAACACAGGAAATGAGCTTTGTCACCCCACCCAGGAGCCTGGGGCAAAAGCAGACTTCCCGAGCTAAGCGCAGGCTTGGATAGTTTAAATTGATTGGTCTGCACTGGATGCTATGAGATGATTGGTTTTACAATGCACGGGCTTTGTTGTAACCCTATAAAAGCTGTCTCAATTCTGTACCCAGGGTCCTCAGCCCTCTACCCCTACGTGGCGTATGGCTGTTGACCCCAGTGCACTTGGAATATAAAAGACCTCATGCTTTTGCATCAAGACCGCTTCTCATGAGTGATTTGGGGGGGGGGCGGGATGCCTTTCCTGAGTGGGAGCATGAAGGTCCACGCTCTCCTGGTCTTTCAATACCTAGGGGAAAACCTATACTACTATTCTGCTAAAGCAATTTGACAGTAAAATGACTCCTAATGACATATTGCTATACCAGTAGATCACTGCATCACTCAGCCACAATCAGAGAAATGTCTTCTTGCAGTAGATGGCAGTTAACACAGAGGTTTGCTACTGTGCAATGTTCTCAACATTAATTTTTAATTTTTGTGAGGTGTGTGTATAAATGGGGTCAGATGATAACTTGGGGACAAGGGGTGCTTACTTTCATCTTTCATCATTTGGGTTCCAGGAATGGAACTCAGGTCATCAGGCTTGGTGGCATGCATTTTCACCTGTTGTATCAGCTAATGAGCCGCCTGTAACATTAACTCATAGATTGCCCTCAGTTAGGTTACCCTAGCTCATCACACACAGACGCCTACTAAAAATAGAAGTAGATAATAGAATACTTGATGGGAGATGTTATTCTGTAAATATGTTTCTCATACTGGTTAATGAATAAAGCACTGTTGGCCAATAGGAAAGCAAGATAGGAGGGATTAGGAGACTAGGAAGAAAGAGGAAGCAGGAAGGAGGGGTCAACATGGAAAGCCTGGAGAGAGCAGCAGGCTGGCCCGCTCTCCGATAAGATGAGTCCACATGGAAATACTTAGATAAGTAGAAATGGGTTAATCATTAAGGCAGAGTTAGCCGATAAGAAATTAGTAACTGGCCAATAGCATTATATCAAATACAGAGTCTCAGTGTGTTATTGGGAGCTGGCGTGGCGGCAGGACCAGGCAGCTGGCGGGGAGACATGCTCCTTACAAGTACTGGTATTAGGCTTTGTGGCTTCTGTCTATAATCCTGGCACCCAGGAGACTGAGGCAGAAATATCAGGCATTCAAGGTCATCCTTGGCTACAAAGTGAGTTTGAGGTTAGACTGGGCTGTAGGAGAGCCTTTCTGAAAACAACCATTAGTGAACAGCAGCAACCCAGGAGTCATATGTTAAATGATTGTGTTACCCTGTGCCTGCAACCCCGGTGGCCCACAAGCCCCAGTGATAAACAAGAACCCGATCCCACTCATAGACTCTCAGGCTTTTAAAGAGTTAAATAACGTGTTCACACACACCAGGGAAGCTATGAAGCCATGATCAAAAATCAGGTCTATCCAAGTACAAAATATTCTGTGTGCCATATCTCTGTGCTTTTGGTCCCCAAGTGCAGTAAAATCCACCTTTATATGTTCATATTTGCAACAAGAAATTTTAGAAGGAGTTGGTTGGTGGCTCAACTCTTCCAACATTTCTCTTTAGTTTCAGTATTTTGCTAAAAGATTCTTCTATTTTTTTTTTAGAAAATATAAAAGAATCAGCAAAAAGAGAGACCTATCACTTTATATCATGTATTGATCTTGCACAAAGGACTACATTTCCTGATAAAATGTAAACCACTGTACAGTTTCAATGGCTGAATCTATATTTCCCTCCCTCACCCAACCCATAACATTCATTCTCACATACCAATCCTTCAAAGATGCATTCTTCACACTGTTAATGTTCTACCTCTACAAGATGCTGTAACCAAATCAGTCTCTGTGACTGGAATCCTAACATCTTTGCTGGCTTTTTTTTCAGGGAAATATTGTTTTTAAAAACCCAAATGTACACACTCCATTTAACTGAACACATGATAGATTCTCATTTGCCATCATTGATCTTGCTATCTCAGAACAGGGCATGGTCCAGGGCCTACCATGTACAAGAGAAAGACGTTCAGTATAGTGCTGGGCTGGCAAAGCCCCGTATCCATCATACCAGGTATTACAGGAAGAAGCAGACATGTTTCCTCTGTAAGGCTGCACTTGGCTGCAAGAATGTGAGAGAGGAAGGAAAATGTTTACACAGGGGAGACATTTGTCGTGAGACTTGAAGGAAGGCAGGCTGACTGGCCTGTTTACCCAGGGTCATCAGAATGGGACACTACACTGCGTAGCTCAAACCATAGGCATCGCTTTCCTTTCCTCCAGTCCCCATTTGCATTCCAGAACAGCCAGCACTGCAGTGACATCTCCTCAGACTTTCACACTACATCCGTACTGAACGCTCCTTTGTCCTTTCCCCGTTCCACAGAAGAGGTGTTTTTTTTTTCCCTCTTCCATTAGTAAGGGGTGTATGGATTCCATCATGCACACATACCAACATCCTCCTAAAGGGTCCACCTCTAAAGGGTCATGCCATCGTGTTAGAGCTTCAGTACACGAATTTTCGGGCAACAAAAGAAATCAACCTACAAGACTGGTTGTAATTTCAGCAGTATGCTGTGGTCACCAAGCACGTGTTGTGCGCAATGTCTGTATACGTAGTAGTTAGCGAAAAGCGGGGCCTTGTTGCACTCATTCCTGAATTGAGATATTAGGAGTAGCTCACAGAAAGATCTCTGGGGGGCTTGTCAATGTTGTTACTTGGTTTGTTTAAAGATGGTGCAGCCCAATATTCAAGGAGTAGATAGTAGTCATTTACGGAGGAAAATAAAACCAAATGAGAGGTAATGATTTGTTCTCCAGGTCAGCAAGGTCATGGCTCCTTGAGATGGATTTGGGCAGTGATCAATATTAGGAACAAACCCAGGCACGCGAGAAACAGAAGAATGTAAATGCAGATTGTGGGAAGGATCTGAGAAGCAGAGTCATGTTCTGAGGACGAGCTTAGTGACTGTGGGTAGAACTGTAGGTGACGGCGTTCTAACGGAGCAATGTTCCTGGTGTGTCTACCTTCTTGTCTTATATTCACACTACAGCTTCAGGATTTCAGCCTTTATGATTACACCACAGGCATTTAGGACAAAAGAAAAAATGAAAAAATGAAATTTTTTTTTTTTAACAAATAGGTTCAATAGTCCCTCCCCATTCTCAATAGCTTGAACCTAGTTGTGATGCTGAGTTTCAGAACCAAGTGTAATCACTTAGTGCAGAAGTGAGGCTCCCCGTGAATAATAATGTACAAAGAGAGAAATGGACAAGGGTCTCTGTCTCAACACATGGTATTTCTGCCACTGTGTGGATTGAGTGCTTCCACAGCCTAGGTGCTATTGTTCAGTTGCTGTCCCCCCTTAGTGATTCGAGTTCAGCAATCTTTCTCAAAGATTGCAAGGACAACAGACACTTAGACTGTCCATACTAGGACAGGGAAGTTACATAAACAGCAGGTTTTGAATGTTGTAAGCCGAGTGATGACAGGAAATTGATGAGATCAATTTTATCCTCATTAAGTTTTTACTGATGGTGGTCACAACTGCCCATAACGTTGTTTCTGCGGGCCAAATGGAATCACTGCAAATGAGGCTATAATAAATATTATAATAGTAATTTTGAGTCCTTGTAATCATAGCCTCATCCCCTATGGGGACAGATGGCCTAGAATAGTGTGTGGGGGCTTAGAGCAACTTCCACTTTATTCTAGCCATGGGCGTTCTCTGTACTCTCACCCCTGAAATCAGTCTTAACAAGAACCCCACACTTACTTTCAAGTTTCTAATGATGCTTGGTATGAAGGCCTTGGCCTTGCTACTTTTCAATGCAAACCTCAGTTTCGAAACTAATAAGGCAGGAGTCAGGGCCAAGACTCATCATGCCCTCAAAGAAGCTAACAGGAAGAGTGGATTTCTTAAATGACTACGCGAAGACATTTGTATTTTTCTTGTCACAGAGCTGCTCTTTAGGGGTCACCAGACAAGTCATCAGGAGCTGCAAGGTGCTGGATTCTCTTGAGTTACTATAAATTTTGGTAATATAGGCTCCGATAAGCAAATTAAGTCACAGGCTTCACCTGGGAAGGCATGGGAGCAGCAAGGAGATTTCTCATGCCTTTTCATACTAATACTTGAGGGGCTTATGTCAGACTTAAACTTCCAGTTCCTTTATTTCTTGCGTACTCACTCATGAACAAGTTCAGTCTCCTCATTCTGTCACCCAAACCTCCACAGTTTTTGACTTCCCATCGTCCCATTGGTCACTATAAAGGACCCCATTTCTGAGCTGCTGCTAAAGCTTGTGATCACCATGAGAAGATCTCTGCCTGGTACGAAGCATCTAATAGACAGTTTACACAAATCTTCATCTTCTATAACTCCCCCACACTCCCATTGTTTCTTTTTGTCTTTGAGACAGAGTTTCGTGTAAGCCAGGCTTGCTTCAAACTCACTATGAAACTTACCCTGATCCTTCTGCCTGTGTTTCTCAGGTGCTGAGTTTACAGGTGTGTGCCATGGTACCTGACGTTCCTCCTCCATCTTGTTGAGTTAGATTTGTTACTGTACTTACGTCTTCTTGATGTTCCCATGTCTCATAGCATAAGGTTCACAAAAGGGCAAATATATTCATATACATATATATATATATATGTATATATATATTCTTATTTTACATATAGATCAACCTCCCTCTCATCTCACCCTTCCCCACTCCACAGGGAGGGTGATGCCTTCCAGGAGGGATCATCAAAATCTGTCAAGTCATTTGGAGTAGGGTCTAGGCCCTCCCTCCTGCCTCTAGGCTAAGGGAGTATCCCTCCATGGGGAATGTGCTCCCAAAGTCCTTTTGTGCACCAGGGATACATCCTGGTTCCACTGTCAGAGGTCCCTTAGACTGCCCAGGCCTTCTAACTGAGACCTATGTTCAGAGGGTCTGAGTAGGTACAATGCTGGCTTCTCAGCTATCAGTCTGGGGGTCCATGAGCTCCTCCTTGTTCAGGTCAGCTGTCTCTGTGGGTTTCTGTAGCCTGGTCTTGCCCCCATTTTCTTATCACTCCTCCCTCTCTGCAACTAGATTCTAGGAGTTCAGCTCAGTGTTTAGCTGTGCGTGACTGCTTCTGTTTCCCATTTTCCTGAGGAACAGCCATACTGATCTCCAAAATGGCTGTACAAGTTTGCATTCCCACCAGCAGTGGAGGAGTGTTCCCCTTTCTCCACATCCTTTCCAGCATAAGTTGTCACTGGTGTTCCTAATTTTAGCCATTCTGCTGGGAGAAAGATGGTATCTCAGAGTTGTTTTGATTTGCATTTTCCTGATAGCTAGGGTGTTGAGCACTTTAAGTGTCTTTCAGCCATTTTAGATTCCTCTATTGAGAATTCTCTATTCAGTTCTGTACCCCACTTTTTCATAGGGCTATTTGGTATTTTGGTGACTAGTTTCTTGAGTTTTTTTGTATATTTTGGAGATCAGCCCTCTGTCAGATGTGGGGTTGGTGAAGAACTTTTCCCATCTGTGGGCTGCTGTTTGGTCTTGTTGACTGTGTTCTTTGCCTTACAGAAGCTTCTCAGTTTCAGGAGGTCCGTCTTATAATTGTGGATCTCAGTGTCTTTGCTACTGTTGTTATGTTCAGGAAGTGGTCTTTTGTAAACTGCCTGAGTTTCAGTGACATAACTGATGGTAATAATAATAATAATAATAATAATAATAGTAGTAGTAGTAGTAGTAGTAGTAGTAGTAGTAGTAGTAGTAAAGAAACCTGAGGATAAACTAGCCTTCTTTTGCAATTATTCTTTCAATTCATCAGCACATATTCATTCAATGGGCTTTCATGGGTCTGAACCAGGCCTTCTGTGAATATGTTATTGCTGTTGACTTGTTTTTGTGGCATTTCTAACACCAGAGCTGCTGTATCCCAGACTCTTTTTGCCTGTTCTTGGGTCTCTTTCCATTCTATTCAGTTGTCTTGACCAGACTTCATATGAGGGCCTTTGCTTTATCTTATAACATCTTGTTTTGTCCTGTTGGCTGTCCTCTCTTGGAGCATGGCTTTTCCCTGAAGAGGAAACTGAGGGGGAGTGGATTTGGGACAGAAAGAAAGTGGAGAGAGCTGAAAAGAGTGCAGGGAGGAGAATCTATGGTCTTGGTGTATTGTATGAGTAAATAATCAGTATAAAAATGAATAAATAGCTTACTAGTAAAGTGTGTGTGTATCATCATATATAAAAACTTATAGTGTGTTAGCAGCCATCTAAGTAGTGTGAGGTTTCTAGTCTTTTGAATTTTCTGCCAAGACTGGAACATATTAAAATTGCAAGACTGTGTGATCCTTTTGATCTCTCAAAAGCAGTCATGTTAAGTTTAAATTATAAAGCTTTTGAATTATCAAAAATGTTATAATCTGTTTTATGAAAAACACTATACTGAGTGCTACTAGAAATTTAAATCAGGGTTTTACACTATGAGCGTATGTGAGCAGAAATAATGAGAAAGGCAGGCAGAACTGGATCTTAGAGAATAATCTGTAGAGTGAATCATAGACGCAACAAAGAGCAGAAGAAATGAGAATTTGAAGAAATAAATCAAGATGGACCAGCTGGGAAAGAGCATAAAGAAGCATGTTATAAGCTAAAATAGGCAAGCTTATAAAATAGACAGAGGCATTTGCTTAACTTATTTGGAGATAGAATCAAAGTCTTGATGGGGACCATAAAGTCATTAGTTGCTGATGGTCCCCGAGTATTGGCCAAAACTACAGATTATTAGGAACTTGACGCTGAGGCAGACCATGACCAAAATGTCACTGAAAGAGTGATCAGTCATGTGAAAAATGTATCTTTGTCATATGTGAAAGATGAGCTGGAATCATGCAAGGCACACCACAAAAGTCTAAATAAACATTTAATTTAATAAACCAATACCCCATGCCTCTTCTTTTCAACTCAAAATATGGATATGGCCTATCTCTGTAGGCCTCAGTCACTGTGTCACTACAGTGGTTTGGGGACCCCCTTCAGTTATAAACCAGGTCACTGCATGCCCACTGACTCGTGTCTGTCCTGTCCTTCCATGGTGTCCTAGTTGTTGCTGAGGTAGAAGTCACCAAGGGACCTGCTTTACCCATCTTCACTGAGGTCCAGTGCACAAATGTTTCTGGGGAGGTGGACATTGTCCAATGTGGATATTGCATCAGCAAATAAGCTGCTTTTCTTTGTGTCTGTGTGTGGCTAGAGCATGCTGCAATGCAGTATGCTTCTCTACCTAAAAATATTAATATTCTTTCCATTCAGCCAGGATATTCCAGACTCTGAAGTGGGAAAAATCACTGGTTCAAAGCTAACCTGGACAACATCCATTTCATTACAAGAAAAGGGGAAAAACCCAACATTTTAACTTATTTCTATAATCCATGCCTGTAACTCAAAACCCAACATATGAAAAAGCATTTCCAAAATGTCACATAAATATGGTGCTCGACATTACCAGTTAAGGCACCAAGTACACGTTTTAGACAAGTTCATATGACACAGTAACACTTTGGATGTGCCTAAGGCACATTGCTCATTACAGGATGCAAACACTGTTCTGCTCAGTAACACATTAGTTGACTAGTTTTGTCTGAAGCAAGAGTGCTGTGGGATATGCATATTTTGGGAACAGTTTTCTTCGTTTCCTCTCAGGTCTACAAGTGGGCCCTTACTGAAACTTCTTAAAAATACACATATGCCCTAAAATAAACTGAAGTGTAGTGTAGGATGGTGTTTCTCCTGCTTGAAACTGCTTTGCGTAAGTGGAAAGAGCAGAGGTCCAGCTTTATCTAAAAACGTTGAAATTCACGTTTTCTTCTAGGTTAGTTCATGACTAGAAACTTTCACAGCTGCTAGAGCAATGGGTAAAGCTATGGTGAATTATCGGTTTGTGTAGATTGATGGTTGTCGTGTTTGGAGTGCCTGAATTTCTTCTGCTTCTCTTCTGAAAATAGCCACCCATGATTCTGCCTCCCAGAATTCGTCATGCCATCGATTGCTTTGCTCACAGTTCTGTAGCGTCAAGATATGAGGTAATGGTTGGGCCGTTTTCAGCAGAACCGGAGCATCCTAAGAAAAACGTTACCTCTGCTTCTCCATGATTTTTGTAAAGAGTAGAGTTTGCTGGCTATGTCATGTTGAACACACTATCTTTACAATGCTCTGTCTAATATTTCTGGTCTGCCGGCCAGTCACTGTGCCACTGGGCTTCTGCCTTGGTGAGGTCAGTATTTGACCTTTCACAGCGACTACTCGCCGGTCTGCCTTGTTTCACTGACTTTGATGCCTTCATAGTCTCTCGTATTGTCAAGTAGCACCCGGGGCTGAAGAACGGAATACCGCACAAACACACTGTATACTTTCACAACGCTACCAGTCCATGGACACCTAGTTTGCTTCCATAGCTTGGTAACTACATGATTCACATTGAACAGGAAGGGCAGCTGTTATTTCTGTTCACAGGCAAACAGAGCTGAGATGGTTGAATCATGACGTGGTTTCATTGTTGACTTTTAAGGGATTCTAAAATGTGCTCTGTCACGAGGGTATAATAATTGGTATCCACAGTAGAAATGTCCAGGATTCCTGCCCTCACAGGTGTAAGTAACATCTCACTGTGGTTTTGCCTTTCCTTGGAGACGGGTGTTATTGAACAATTTGTTTTAGACCCTCCTTAGCCATATTTGTGTGGTTTTGTTTATTTTAAATGTTTATTTGCCACTATGTCAGTGTTTTGGTATTGGATTTTATTCAGTGTTTTGGTATTGGATTTTGTGGTTTCCTTACAGAATTCGAGTGTGCAACTGAGTATTTTGGACAACTGTGTTAGCTGTCTTAAGCAGTTAGTTTCTTTCATTGTGCAGGAAGGTGCAGTAAAATATCATGCTATCCAGTGTATGTTGTTATTTCAATACTCTGCTTTGGTGTAAGATTTTTAAAAAAAGTTACCAAGACCAATGCTAGGGGTGATTTTAACTTTTGTTTTGGGATTTTGTATTTAAATATATCATCACTTTTGTGTGGATTTTGTAAATGATATCAACCACACGGACTCACTTTCCTTCTCTGTGTTGGGAGACTCTATTTTCAACAACAGTCCTCACCGAGGCACTTATCCTGTCTCTGATTTATATTCTTCGCCTCTTGTCAAAGGTCCGTCAACTATGTGTCATAGTTAGCCTCAGCTGTCAGTTAGACAGGGACTAGGATTACCTGGGAAGACGGGATCACAAATGAAAACATTTCCTAGATCAGACTGATCTATGACCTCACATGTCATTCAATGATAAATGATGTAGGACAGCCCAGCCCACTTGAAGTGGTGACATCGCTAGGCAGCTGGCCCTGGACCTTTACAAGAAGGTAGTAGCCAAGAAAGCCGGGACAAGGTGACCAAGTCAAGAGCGTCCCTCCGTGTTCTCTACCTCAGCATCTAAGCCCCCGCCTCAAGGATCTGGCGTGAGTTACTACAGTTTCCCTTGGATGGCGCGTGGCGACCTTGGTAGTATAATTCAAATGAACACTTTGTAAGTTACTTTTGGTGGCAGCGTTTTCCACAGCAACAGAAATCAAACTGGAACGCCAGAGTTCGCGTGAGTTTGTATGTCAGCTTTCCACAGCGATCATTGTGTTTATGTTTTAAAGTCAGTGGCATATTGATTGGATTGCTTTAGCCTTATAATGAGGTTTGAAGTGTGAAAAGCTGAGATCCCCTGCTTTATTTTGCTTCCCAACGGTTTGTTGAGAAGATTTTGATCTTTTGCAATTCCAAACAAATCTTACGATTGCTTTTCTATGTCTGAGAAAATATCATCGGAATGTCCATAAGGATCGGAGTGACCCACAGATTGCTGGAAGATTAATTTAGAGAACATCCATTACTCAGACACATGGGCACAGCTTGTAATTACATCTTTTTCGGTTCCTATCTGCACTGTCTTACAGTGTCTCTTGCATAGAATTTTCCTTCCTTGGGTTTGCGGTCACAGAAAATTGTTCCTAATAATATCATATATTGATTAGTGTGTATTTGTGGTTTCAATAGTTCTTTGTGAGTACACAGAAATGCAGTTGTTTACTGCATGATAATTTTGTAGCCTCCAACTTTACTGAACGTATTTGTTTTTTAATCTTTGCATTCATTCTTTGTTTTAGTTACCTTCCTGCTTTTTCTTTTCTTTTTGAGGGGTAATGGAATAATGTCATTAGAGTGTTCTGTGAGCGACCATAGTCTCCGTTGGGCAGTGTGAGCCTCATTCAATTTATTTTCCTTTCTCACTTTCTTTTCTTTTTTTTTTTTTCCCCTTCGAGACAGGGATTCTCTGTGTAGACCTGACTGTCCTGGAACTCACAGATCCACCTACCTCTGCCTCCTGGGTGCCGAGATTAAAAGTGTGTGCCACCCAGATTCATTTTCTTTTCAGTATAGAAGACTTTTATGCTCTTCTTTCCTAACACTTCAGGCTACAATTTCCAGCACTGCTGAACACTAAGACTTCCTGCCTGGTTAGCATTTTCCACCTTTTACCACTGAAAAGGAAAACAGCTCTGGGCTGGTCAAATAGAACATTCATTATGTTGATAATTTTCTGATGTAACTTATTTTCAAGTTTTATTTTAAGCTTTACTATTAAAATGCTTCAGACACAAATTATAATTAAGTAATTTAAAACCTTGTACTTACCTTCCTGTACACACTGAGAATGTGATGTTACCAGTGGTTACATTTTTACTCTATCTTACTCCCTTGGTTCACGAGCATGCCAAGCCACCTTTGACCCACAGACAAGTCCTGAGAGATATTCTGCGCACCTTCCTCAACCCTCTGTGGAGATGTGTGCACCTATGCTTGTCAAGGATGTTGCCCTATGATAGCATTTTTCTCGTTGGCTTGTTACCTGATCTTATTATGAGGATAATGCAGCCTCTTAAGACAGGTTTCATAGTATTTTCCGCTTTTCAACAAAAGTGCAAAAAAACTTGTCAGCAGTTCTTTAAACATCTTAATATTTCATCAGTAAAGCCATCTGTATAACCTATAACCCTGTGGTTTTCTCTACTGAAAGGAAAGTAATTAACAACTCAATAACCTTCATAGTTATTGGCCTGTCTGGGTAGTCTATTTGTTGTTTTTGATTAGGTAGGCTGTACATTCTAGAAAATTACCTATTTATTTCTAATAAAATGTTAAATCCATTGGCATGAATTTCTCCATGGAAGTCTCTTAGGATTGTTCCAATCTGTCTGGTGTTATAAAGTTTGATTTACACTAATAATTTTATCTATTGAGTCCTTGTCCCTTTTTAGGACTGGATGTAGTTAAATGTAACCTGTGGTTTGTTTAATTACCTTTTTAAAAGCCAACTCCTTGTTTCATTATCCTTTCTCATTTTCTTTCTGGTTTTTATTTCATTGCTCCAGTTTGGATTTATTCCTCTGTTATCTTAGAAATTAGTTTTCTTTCTTATTTCTAGTTCTTTGTGATCTGTAATTAAGCTGTCTAGTTTCTATTTTTGCTTTTGTTTACATGTTCATATTTATTAGACTAAGTTTTATTCTTAGAACTAGTTTTTCTATATTCTGGAAGTCTGCTGTATCATGGTTTCATTTTTGTTCCAGGTTCTTTTTAATATTTCTTTATTTCTTCCTTGAATCATTGTTAATGAAAAATGTTGTGTTGATTTTTATGTTTGTGTTCCTTTAGGGATTCATTTATTAATTTCCAAGTATTGTATGGCCAGAAAAGACACTTTGGCTGAATATAATCTTGAATTCCTTGACATTTTGTGCTTCAGTGTCCCACAAATATTGAAAAGAGCTTGTCTCCAAATGTTAACTGCGCTCGACGCTACCACGTGTCTGAAAGAGCCTACAAGCCCCCGCGTTCTGCTGTCTCCTTGGATTTCAGTGAGGATGCTCCTTGTTCACTGTAGTCAAATATCTCTGCCTTAGTTTTAAACTTTCCCATCATCATCATGTTTGCTTTCCAGGAGACAAATGTGGTTGTCCTGGGCTGAGCTTTCTCTTCCACTCACCCCTGACTAGCACAGAGCCATCTTTCTGTGTGTTGAACTTCAAAGAAAACTATTTATGGAGAATGCATCTTTGAGGGCAGTTCCACTCTAGTCAAAAGTCAAAGAGGTGCTCAGGTATGGAGCAGCCCAGCCTATTTTATGAGACCAGTGCTGCCAGGGCTGTGGACAGCCTTTGCAAAGAGGTGTGGATGAAGGAGAGACAACACTGAAGTGTGCTCATTCTGTGTACAGACTGCATTCTGTTTGCTAAGCTTCTGAAGATCTGTAATTGAATAGATGTGCAATGTCCATACTGCATGGTAGTGGTAGCCAGGAAGGCTCTGAGCAAGCGAACACGGGCACTGCTTTCAGTGTCCACTCAGGGACTCACTTGTCCCATCCACCAAGTAAGGATATGAGGCAGAGAAAACCCTCAAGCCGCTCTATCTAGAATTCAATGATCCCAGCTCCTTTGTGTGGCATTTTCTTTATTCTTTTGCAAAGTGAGAAGGTTTGTTATGGTGCTTCCTTCAGTGATGGTGACAATATGCTTTTCAAAGACATCAAGTGCTATATAAATGCAAAGTAGCTTCAGGCAGGTTTAGATAATGTTTAATGCTCTCTGTTAGCTTTCATAAAACTATGACAATGTGTGAGCATTTGTTGTATTGCCTACCACACATATATGTGTTATTAAATAAAAGAACAAAGTCTATAAATATGTGTCTCCTATAACAGGTGCAAAGCACTTGTTTATTTTCCCAGGCAAAAGTACTGTAAAAAATGGAAATTAAAAATCCGCTAAGGGGAGAGAAGAACATGAAGGATCAGGAAGACTGAGTCAGGGGAAGAACAGGGGAAAGCAAGAAAAGAGGTACCATAATAGAGGGAACCATTATAGGTTTATAGAGAAATCTGGCACTAGGGAAATGTTCAGAGACCAACAAGGATGACCCCAACTAACAATCTAAGCTATAGTACAGAGGCTACCTTAAATGCCTGTCCCCAATAATGAGATTGATAACTACATTATATGCCATCCTAGAGCCTTCATCCAGTAGCTGATGGAAGCAGAAGCAGACACCCACACCTAAACACTGAGCCGAATTCCTGGTATCCAGTTGCGGAGAGGGAGGAGTGATGAGCAAAGGGGTCAAGACCAGGCTGGAGAAACCCAGAGAAACAGAGAAACTGACCTGAACAAGGAGGAGCTCATGGACCCCAGATCGATAGCTGGGAAACCAGCACAGATCCCTCCCAGACCCGTGAATGTGAGTGTCAGTTAGGAGGCCTGGGCAATCTATGGGGCTTCTGGTAGTGGATCAGTATTCATCCCTAGTGTACTAATAGACTTTAGGAGCCCATTCCACACAGAGGGATACTCCCTCAGCCTAGACACACCGGGGAGGGCCTAGGCCCTGCTCCAAATGATATGACAGACTTTGAAGATCCCCCATGGAAGGCCTCACCCTCCCTGGGGAGAGGAAAGGGAGTGAGATAGGGGGCTGGAGGGCAGCAGGGGAGGAGAGGAGGGAGAGGGAACTGGGATTGACATGTAAAGCAAACTTGATTCTAATTTAAATTTTAAAAAAAGGAACACACACACACACACAAATCAGCTGCTAATCTAAAACATTTATTTGTTATAATTTTTCTCCTCCCTTTCTTGCTGCCTCACAGAAGCCTGGAGAAGACGGTGGACATTTCTTACCCTGGGGTGGATGTCCCCACTGTCCACAGGCTGACTTTGTGTTCAAGCCTGCACAGTTCTACTTCTGCATTAGACTCTCCACATCAATTGAGGATGCCACCCAGGGCCCCGAGCTTCTCTTCCTCCAGAGCAGTAAAACAAAGCAGGCAGGAATAATCACATAACTGCTACATTGTAGAAGTTACTTTGCCTTCGATACTTTGGGGGTTTTTGCCTAAGAATGTTCTCTGTTTTGATTTTTCTTGTATAATGGCACTGGTAAACCGTTGCATTAAAACGTTCCCATAGCATTTGTGGATCAAAGATCTTTATTGAAAAAAAAAAATGGTTCTTTAAGGTAAATGCCTCTTTTCTGTGATGCAAAAATGGCACACGTTTCTAGAAACTCACTTTGTCTAATGTGATTGCTCTCCTGCTGGTCATTTCTCAGACCTCTTGGCATTGTTCACCTTCTGTTCCATTAAAAAAAATAAGTCACTAAACAAACACATAATTGTCAATTCATAGATTGCATTAATCCTCCATTAAGTTTCTAGGCACATAGAGAGATCTTGTTCATTGAAGTATTTCCAGCAGCAGGGGCTGTCTGCAGGATGCGGCAGATTCCACATTTTTTTTAAATGAAAAGTGGTTTATAGTTAGCCCAGTTATGATTATTGTCAAGATTAGTATAAGCTATCTTCAAACTAGTGCTGCTGTAGGTCTATGCATGCAAATAAATAAATGCATACCAATCAATAATCAATAATCACTAATCGATAGGGAACTGTGTCCTCCAGCTTTGATTGTCCCACATATGGTAGCAATATAATTATAGACTTGTTGCAGAGTTTCCACTTGGAGGAGAAATAAAACTATTAATGTTTTCCTGTAAAACTACTAAAATATTTATTATGCTATTGGATTTTAGAAACTGCAGAGTCCTGGAAATCTTCACGTTATTGTCATTTTTATCAGTACTCATGTCCATGTCTATCTATAAGAGGTAGCAAACATTCACACGCCATAAAAGGGAGCTGTTCAAAGAAAACCCGTCTCTTCCTCTTTGTCCTTCTAAAGTGCATATGTCTGTGGTGGATTGCAGAAACAGTCTTTGCCACGTGTAACTTTGTGTGTTCACAGCTTGGCTGGGGTGAGATTTGCTATGTGCTTGGGGAAGGCACGAGCTCTGTTGCCCACTTACAAAGCATATATTCTGAGGAGGTGGTTAAGAAAGCAAATCAGTAATTATTATTCGATCTCATACCAAGAACGATGGTGACACAGAGCCAGGGAGGTGGGAAGAAAGGCTTTGGTGACAGCAGAGGCTCGGTGCACTCCTATATGTGAGCTCAATCTTAAGGTATAAGTGATATTGAAACAGATATAAGGAGAGAAGGGCTCAGGAAGAATGAGAGGATGTGTAAGATAGGAAGCTATGAGGAAATGTGGTATTCTGAGTGATTCTCAAGTAGTTTTCTAGGGCTAAGTGACACCTATACTTAGAACAAGAGGGTGGGATATAGAAAGATAGTTATCTACCATCCTCTAGCATGAATGTTTGTCTGGCTTTCAATTCCAAACTTCAGTGTCTAAGGCATGTAGGATAGGGATATACTCTCTGGCGGTAGGTATTATGAAAGCATAATAGAGGAAGGCAAGTTATTTATTTCTGAAGCAGACTGATGACCCAAGTATTGAAGTGTAGGTTCAAAAACACTTGGAATTGCATATAAAGTTTTATTTGGGTAGAGTAGTGCATGCCTAGAGTCATGGCTACTAATGATGCTGAGACGGGAAATGAAGCAAATTGAGATATTTGAGGTCAGACTGAACAACAGACCCCTGTCTGAATAGAAAATAAGAACTAACTTGATGGGAGGTGTCATTCTATAAATTTGTTTCTCTTATTGGTTAATGAATGAAGCACTGTTGGCCAATAGGAAAGCAAGATGGGTGGGACTAAGAGACAAGGAGAATTCTGGAAGAGGCAAGAGAGGATTCAACATGGAGGACGGATGGAGAGAGCAGAACTTTGGGCCCTCTCTCCTGTAAGCCAAGACCACGTGGAAACATTTAGATTAATAGAAATGGGTTAATATTTAAGACAGAGCTAGCCAATGAGAAATGCAAGTAACAGGCCAACAGCATTATATCTAATACAGCGTCTCTGTGTGTTATTTGGGGCTGGTGCAGCTGTGGGACCAGACTGGTGGGGAAAACTACTCATAACAAAATGGCACTGCAACATGGCTACTAAGAACTTTCACTTAAAACTTAACAAAAGCTTAAAAGGGGGTTTTAGAAACAAAATAACAGAGACAAGCAAGGCTTCTCAGTAACAGAATTTTTCTCAGTTGGGCTCTGTTTTTCTAGAGACAAGCACAAATTTGAGTGGCTCCTTTAAAGGAGGTTTTCTGACTCAACATAAGAGGCAAAAAACCTCATAGCTTTTAAGAAGCCCTGCTAACAATTCAATGGTTAAATGAGCAGCTGGTTAAAAAAGAAAGAGAGTAGCTGGGGCATTGGTAGAACAGCCTTTAATTCTAGCTCTCAGGAGGCAGAAGCAAGCAGATCTCTGTAATTTCACAATAAACCTGTTGTATGGATTGAATTCCAGGGAGGCCAAAGTTACACAGAGAAACCCTGTCTCAAAAAATAAAAAAATAAAAGTAGAAAAAATAAAGTAATAAAAAAAAAGCCACGTGAAGATGAAAAACACATAAAGAGTCTGGACACTGTATGCTATGATATTGTCTTTAAACAGATCAATTACTAAGGAAAAGATAATTGCTACAATACACTTGATTATCAATACTGCTAAATTATTCCAATTTATATATTTAAAAAATGCTTTGACTTCAAATTTTAAGTCAAAGGACAGGTTAGTGGGGAAAAGGATTTCTATTTTTGTTTCCACAGGAAATGAAAAGCTGTGGATTCCTTCTAGACTAACATGGTTTGATCAAGCAAGAACCCATGAAACAGTGTCCCAGGTGATCTAACATTCAAAACAGCTGGGACGAGGCAGCCTTGCAAACTACTTCAGCCAGGATTTCTGAGTCTTCTTAGGATCCCTTCACAGTGCCCCCTACCAGCAGGAAGCAGTTTGGAAAGAATGATGCCCAAATTCCCAAATATTGTCTATAAAGGTTTGTTTTCATTTAAATGGGGTTGGCTATAAATGGCCAGTGATCACAACCAATCTCTTTAAAGACAGAAAAGAGGAGATGATGGGAGATGTCATTCTGTAAATATGTTTTTTTTTATTGGTTAATGAATAAAGCACTGTTGGCCAATAGGAAAGCAAGATAGGTGGGACTAGGAGACAAGGAGAATTCTGGAGGAAGCAGGAGAGGATTCAACATGGAAGACGGAGAGAGCAGAACTCCAGACCATCTCTCTGGTAAGCCAAGACCATGTGGAACCATTTAGATGAATAGAAATGGGTTAATATTTAAGACAGAGCTAAGCAATAAGAAATGCTATTAACAGGTCAACAGCATTATATCTAATACAGCGTCTCTGTGTGTTATTTGGGGCTGGCATGGCTGTGGGACCAGGCTGGCGTGGTGAGGGGGGGGGGACCTGCTGGTAATACTAACTGTTGGAAGGAAACTGTTGTTGAGAGTATGATCCACATTCAAGATCTGCCTCTGAGAATGAAAGTGTTCTACTACAGCTTCTGAGGGCTCATGGCTGGTGGTCAGCAATTGTCAATTCACACACAAGTTGACTCTGATTGTGACATAATGGTCTTGTCTGTAATCATGGTTCCCATTCCAGGACTCTTTCATCTAAGACCTGGTGAATGTGGAAAGAAACTCGTTGTCCCTTCTTAGCACAGTATTGAAAAAAGAAACAAAAACAAAAACGAAAAAAAACCCAACAACAACAAGAACAACAACAACAAAAAAACCCAAAATGATTAATGGACTTTTCAGAATCCCCACTGAATTCTTCTGAACCATACTTTGTATCTGCTTTTCCCAAGAGGAGCCCTATTTGCTCTGATTTCTCTTTTAAATTTTTTTTATGTTATTTCTGAAAGCACAGTTCCATTTTTCTATTACTGAGAGCAATCTTTGCTCTCAGAGTGTGTAGATTTTCACAGGCCTCAGCTAAATCATAACATCAGGGTTTAGAAGCACAGGACTTAGATAATAGTGGATGTCTTCAACAGTCTAACTGAAGTGAAGGGGATCATCGACACACCATCTTTATGAATCAAAAGTTACCTCGGGGTACATTCTAACATGTCATTGTTATGTGAAGACACATAAGTTCATATGAGCTTAATAATTCAATGAACCAGTCTGATTGTCTCTCCCACAGACTTCAAAAGAATAAACAGCCTACCTGGTAGAGGCCCGTCATGTGAATGTTCTTACCATCTTTTTTATTTCCCCTGTTACTTTATTTCAATACTAGCATCATTTATTTTGTATGTGACTTGTACCTGAGTGATTCTAAATAAAGCAAGATAGTGCCTAGGCATCAGAAAATAATAGCTCATCCTACTGCTTTCTTTAGAAACGACTTAATTTGCTGAAGGATTTAGGGAGCAATACCCATTTGCTACTGGCATCTCCCCAAATTTTTCATGCAATTTCCTTTGAGTAATTAATTTATTTATTTTCCTTAAACAAGATAGCTACCATTTGTCAGGGAGATATCTGTTCCTGCCTTAGGAAGATTTGCTATTGTGCAAATCGCTAAGTAGTAAGCTTAACTCATAAACAGAAGCCACAACTATACTTGACGGCTGTTGAATATACATTCTGGTGACGGGACAGCCTTGAAAATAGGAGCCCTAACCTCATCCTCTCACTGATTGGGTGGTGTGGGTTATTGTTATGGGTCTGGTTTTTAACTTGGGCAGACTTCATTCTGACACACTTCATAGAACAACCTTTTGTCATGTTGATTCTTGATCTTACAAAATTGTTCTAATATTTATAAAAAAATATTGTGTGGCTTGTCCACAGTGCTGAAACTTTATCAGCTATTATTAGGCTGCACATAGTAAGAATATCTATCTATTGAGTTCCTCCTGCCTGTGATTTACCTCACCCACTCTGTCTAATCCTCATGAATCTGCAAAACTGTCTTTATGCCTTTCACAGAGGGACTTCCAAGGTAAAGAGAGGAAGTAAGCGATTTATCCAGGGTACACAGATTACTATAGTTTGGATCTAGGGTAGAAAAACATTTGACAATATGCCATGGTGTGTTGTATACCACAGCTATCCACTAGTAAGAAGCCAGAAATTCATCTGCATGTGCAAATGTTTTATTATAACTGAGTTCATCTTTGCATACCTGAATTCTACACAATACTTAGGCCACTAGTATGAAGCCAGAAATTCATCTGCATGTGCAAATGTTTTATTATAGCTGAGTACATCTTTGCATACCTGAATTCTACACAATACTTAGGCAATCTTGGTCTTTGAATTTTGTAGAAATTGTGTTCTCTGACCTCATATGAATGGTAAAAACAGGTAATACATTTTGATTTATCTTCTATTATCCAAATGTTAATATTGGGTTCTCATTTGAGACTGCTTTTCTATAAAAAGTAACTGCAAAATAAATAGTGCATTCACTCATTTATTTAAGAAGTTTTTTTTACAAATGTTTTGTCAATTAATAGCCTGCCCATGTTTCACCATTCAATCTATGTCTCAAGTAAATTGCAGATAATTGAAGTTCATCAGAATAGGTGATCCATTCAGTACCACAACCCACAGTAAGAAAAAGAAGACAAAAGACTTAATGATTTTCAATTCTTTACTCAGATATCCATGCAATTGCAAATCTAGAAACAGAATTTTATTCTTACTTAAGACAGATTCCAATTAAAAATTCAAACTCTCATTTGGTACCCCTCCCCTCTGATTTAGTAATGATGGGAAATGTCTCAGGTTTGTTTGGTACCTGATAACACTTTGGTTATTTTTTTTTATAGAATCGTTTGATCTCCAGAGAGCCAAAGGGTACAATTGTCCTCACCATGCAAGTCAAATGAAGCAGAATAATATCAGTGAATTGATTTATAAGTTGCATCTCTCTCAATTATAAAAGCAAACAAAAATCATTGTTTCTATAAGTGAAACAAAGGATATAATACTGAGTATTCTTCTATACTTGGTGGTCAGCAGACAGCACACACACACACACACACACACACACACACACACACACACACACACACACACACACACCACTCTTACCAGGATGAAGAGTGTCTGAACATATTTTCCTTAGGAAAAGTGTGAGGCAAGACATCCCATGTAGATTTATTAGGAGGAAATCAGAAGGGATAACCAAGAGGAACAAGGAAAGGAAGGCAGATGGGAAAGAGGTCAGGGGAGGAGCTGACAAGGCTTTAGAAAGTACATCGGGAACTTCTTTTTTAAAAGTGTTTTCCTGTAGAATACCCCCCAGCTTAAGGAAGGAAGCATAGCCTTTGTGTCCACACAGGAAACTGCCCCTGAGTAGTTGATGTGCCTTGGAACAAGGAGTAACTTGGGTAGAGCTGCTTTCTGCCCACAAAGACAGTTCTCTTTGAAGGGATGACTCATGTGCAATTGTAATTTTCAGAAGACAAGGAGGAAATGCAGACTTTGAAGAGCAGTTCTGAACAAAGCTTCTAAGTGTTCCTTGTAATTATTAAGTCGGTAGGCACACACTGTATCTGATAGTTTACTTGTGGACTCATTCTTTATTCATTAATTCACTCTCCCTAACCGTAAGAAGTGAGTCATGTCACTGTTATCATTTATAGTAGGAGATAAGAACATTCGCTCAAGATTGTGTATTCTCGAGTGCTGCAATATGAACTCAATTCTCACTGTGCACTAACTCCTTATCCTTAAATATATTTCTCAAATTTCTCAGGAATATCTGCATCTCAAAGGTGAGCAGGTTCAATTAAATTGGGCGAGACAACAAATGTGTTAAATATTGTCGGGCAAATAGAATTGAGGCCTCGGGGGATATTTTGTTTTTTACGTCCGTTTCTCTCATAGGAGATGGCTTTTTTTTGCACCTCCCACTTGCAAAACATGAAGAATGTCAATCAACGTAAAGGACAGAGTTATTTTTAAGCTCAATGATAGCCACCTGCATTTCATTCTCAGCATTGCAAATTCATAAGTCAACTTACTTGCAACATGAACAACTTTGAACATTTTTCCTGTTGCCTGACACTGTAGAATCCTTTCACATCTGATAGGAGAGGGAAGTCAGGAAGGGAACCCATAAGTAGAAACTAACCTCTTTTCTTCTCTACCCTCTTATAGCAAACCTGATGTTGACTCTACCCACTCTCTATTTGAAGATGGAGGTTTTTTTACCGCCTGGTCCCACAGCCATTTAACCACAAATAAACATACAGACACTGTATTAATTATTAAACTGCTTGGTCAATGGCTAAGGCTTCTTATTGGCTAGCTCTCTCTTACTTGTTAACTCATTTCTGTTAATCTATGTATTGCTATGAGCCTGTGGCTTACCCATAATCTGGCATGGCATCTCTTGGTGCCTCTCTGTGCCTTCTCTGTCCCGTATTCTCTTTATCTGGTAGCCACGCCTATACTTCCTGCCTGGATACTGGACAATAAGTGTTTTATCCACCAAGCAATAAGAGAAACATATATACAGAAGGACATTCCCCCATCATCTGTTCTTTATCAAGTCTCCTCTGTGACCTTGAGGACAGTGAGTTCTTTGCCTTGATGAAAAGGTTGTGCTATGTGTACTTAAAGTGGGCAATATTCTCTAAACGGGTATTGGAACTGAAGACAGGAGTGTACCAATTAGGAAACTTTGTGGTTATCTTTACGTGGAACTCAACCCACATTAAAACTAGCAAGGGGTGAGGGGATAGAAAGAGCTTCTTACTTCTGATTTTGAGTTAAGATGCTGTCTTACCAATCCCTGCATTCTTTACGTTACCTAAAAGATGCTTGCATAGCCAGTTCTCAATTAGAATAGACAGGAGTCCGAAAGGGCAATTAGAATGCATTGTTCTGTACCAAACATCTCAGATAGCTTAGTAGTAAGGTCCAGGGTAACCTTAGATGTCACCTACATCCTTGTAGTAGGGTTTTATATGCACTCTAAGAGTGGTGCTTGTTTTTATTTGCTGCGTACTTGAGAGCTTCAGAGAGTGCTGCAAGACCACATTTTATTACCCAATTACATTTTTATGCAATTGTAACCCAAAACTTGTGCAATAAGTTTCTTTCAGAGAGTCACATTCTCTGTTTGAATCTGATTGATTTTTGCAGAGAACGACCGGGATCCCAGCATAAATCTGTACAGATGTTTAGTGGGCAGCCTTATTTCCATAGACACCATGTAAGCAGGGTTTAGTGGATGTGTGCTAGAGATACATTACTAAATGGGAAGAAAAGAGGCCCAAACTAAATAAGACTTAAATGTTACTTGGATTTAACAGTTCCTTTCACTTTTGGGAGCTGGAGTATTAAAGTACAATGAAATGAAGGAATACATGCCTCAGATAATTCCAATGAGGCTTAAAAACAAGAGAAATTTTAACATTCACATCTTCAAAACAAAACTACCAACAACAACAACAACAAAAAAAAAACAAGAAAATGTGGATACAAGTTTGGGGAAACTATATGATAAATAAATTTTAAGAATGGCTGAAAGTTGAAAGTAACTATCTATAAGAACTTCCACCAAAATTATATATATATATATATATATATATATATATATATATATACACATATATAACATTATAATCTGTATCTTCAGAAAAAGCAACATGAGAGTGTCATTGCCCATTTCTTTGGAATGACACAAAACCCATAAAAACAGGGAAAGTGGAAGTTCAAATATATTCTGGAAGGGCAAATAGTCTGAAAAGTTATGAGATGGGCTTGTGTCTTGGCTTTATGCATGGTTTATTAGTATCTACAGTAGGCCAATGCTTAAGCTGATATTGTGACCAACATATTGCACAGTCAGCCTTGAGGTACACATTTGCTTTTGAGCAGCAGTATGAATTCATCCATCTTCTTGACATAAATTAGTGGAAAAGTAGTGTTTCTCCAAAGGGGAAATTCAGTATTTGCTTACACTTCCAGTTCGTAGAGTCAAGAAGCAAAGAGTGGGTGTAGACTGAGAGTAGGCATGATCCCAGACATTACACAGGAATTTAGCTACACTGTGCTCGAATCCTCATTGGACAACTCTGCAGGTGTGAAATACTGAGCATTACAAGATAGCTCTGTCATGTCTGACTCACAAAGGGCCTTTGACTGGTGAGTTATTTGGGCATCATGATCTTTACTCAGAGTTGTTTTCCCTTAGATGCATTTGAACATGAAATGATGGCTTTGGTTTCACAGGATTTAATGAGTATGTGTGACTATTTGATAAGATGTCAGCTTGTCAATGTTAAGGGAATCATTGTATATGCTCTGTTGTCTCTTTGGAAGCAATGTCCATGTGAAAGTTATAACTCCTGAGTTTCTGGAAGGAAAAGAAGATAAACAGCAAAGACCAGCAAGTGGGAAATGGGGATCCTTATGCAAATGAATAGTGGACATCTAGTTCTACTCAGCAGTGTTTCTACACTCTGGTCTCCTCATTATCATGTCTGCTCCTCAGGAGTTCTAGAAGGCTAAACCGTGGACAGAGACTACAAAATACTGTATGAATATCTTTCACTGAAAATTCTTGAAATGATAAGTAAGTTAAGTACTCGTGAATATTTGAGGCTTATAACTTGTCATAGTACCAGTATTTGAGACAAGAGTTTGAATAACATCAAGCTAACTACAAACATGCAAAAATGAACATAGATTCTAAATTGTTTGCTGTTTCAGATAATGCTAAATTTTAAGTCAAATGGGCAGATTGGATAAAACAAATGAATTTGCTTCAAGGAAGCAAGAGCAACATAGAGAAGAAATAAGAGAAAATAGAGATTAATCACACTCAAAACTAGACCATTTTGGAGCATCTCTCCTTTAGCCAATGGTTGACTGACGCTGCAGCTGACATGAACACAAACCCAGTGTTGACACTGGCTCTTGTTAGCTATGCAATTCTTGGCAAACCATTAGATTTTCCATTTGTGTCCACTGGAATATCCCTACTCCAAGATATCGTGGAGGACATAAAATGAATAATTAGTAACACTCCCTGACCAAATATTAAAAGACTATGTAGAATTTAGAACTTCTTGCAAAGAGCATCTGTCCTGGAAAGATGGTCAACGAACATACTGCCAAAGTCTTTTGTTCTTTTAAAATACCCAAAGTAGAGTTGAAATGTGGACAATAAGCTAAAAAGGACAAGCTGAAACCCAAAGGTTTAGAGTCATGCACTATCTACTAACTATTGAGACATGAAAAATTACTGTAATATATAAATAAATGAACTACAGAGTCTCATGTAGCCCAGGCTGGCTTCAAATTCTCTTTCTCTCTCTCTCTCTCTCTCTCTCTCTCTCTCTCTCTCTCTCTCTCTCTCTCTCTCTCTCTCTCTCTCTGTGTGTGTGTGTGTGTGTGTTTGTAGATATAAATATAGGCAGATGAATAGATAGAAGATAGACAGACAGACAGACAGACAGACAGACAGATAGATATCTGAAAATCATTCTGAACTTCCAGTCCTCCTGTTCTACCTTCCAAGTTCTGGAATGTCAGTTGTATATAACCATAGCTGGCTGGGTATACAGTGCTAAGGACTGAAGCATGAGTCCCATGTGCTACGCAAGCTACACACATAATCCCCGTCATTTTGGACAATGACTTATAGGGTCAATTATGTATTCTTAGTATATTTTTAAATACAATATGGAACATGTTTTAACATTTCTGTTTTATAAATTCATTTTCTTAGTGGTTTCCGCAAAGATAAAATATACATTATGTTTTAAAATAATATTTACAATGTCTTTTAAATAGTACCTTCATTAATTACCTGATGGATGTCATGTAATATGCTTTGATCATATTCACTCACCCAACTCCTCCCATATATATCCTCTCTACCCCTAACTCCCTCTATAACATCTGTTCTTACCTGTGGGTCACCAGTCACCTAGGACCATCAGAAAACACAGATGCCTACATTATGATTCATGACTGGAGCAAAACCAGAGTCATGAAATAGGAAAACATAATTTACACAACAGTGACGCATGTTGTGGGGGAACACCACAGCACGAGGAACTGTATTAAAGCATCGCGGTGTTAGGAAGGTTGAGAACCACTGCTCTGCTTTTAAGTTTTCTTGCCTGCCATCCCCATCAAGTCTAAGTTGTACTGTGACACTACTCTCTGAAAAGGGGACTGACTGCCCTGGAGTGGAAGCATCGGTAAACAAATCTTTCCCTTTCTGCGGCATTCGCGTATTGAAAGCTCCTTCGACAGTGACTGGATTTTGTGCCTACTCCTCTGACTTCATGATGGAATCTCTGTACGTTCATTTGTTCATCCACTCTGTTGTGTTCAGAAAACACTGCCTCCTTTAATTCATCTTTTGCCTCTTGCTCCCTTTACTCCCTCTTCCTTGAAATTGTCTGAGTCATCAGGAGGGGGGTATGACATCCATTTCCCATTTTGTATTGTAGTGACCACTCCATGGTCTTCCTTTCCCTGCAAGTGAACCAGATGAGGGGCTCTGTGTTAATTGTCATCTGCTGCAATTGGCTTGTCCTTCTGTGACATTTTGTGAAGTGTTCTAGTTAGGGTTACTATTGCTATGATGAGATACAAGGGCCAAAGTCCAGCTGGGGAGGATAGGGTTTATTTGGTTTGCACTTCTGCAATGTAGTCCGTCCCTTAGGGAAGGAAATTTGGGCAGGGACTTAAAAAGGGCAAGACAAGGAGGCAGGACCCAATGCAGAGACCACAGAGTGATGCTTACTGGCTTGCTCCTCATGCCTTGCTCAGCCTACATTTATTTTTATAGAAATAGAACCACCACCCACAATGTGATGGACCTCCCCCATCAATCGCTAATAATAAAATTCCCTACAGGCCTGTCTGATTACAAGCTAGATCTTCTGGAAGCATTTTCTCAATTGAGGCTCCCTCCTCTCGGATGACTATAGCTCGTGTCAAGGTGACATGAAAGTAAGCAGCACATGAAGGGACTCTTTCTCCCAAATTACAGAATGCTTGTCTTGTGTTTTTTCCCTTTAGTTTTAAAGTGTTGTAAGCATATTCTTTAATGCACAATTTTATGCAAAAAGTACTCAAGCATTCATCTTTCATACTTATAAATGTTTTTGCTTTTCTTTATTTTTTATATTGAGTATAAGGACATCACTTTTCTTTGTAATTTCTTGCTCCAAACACTCCCAATACACCCCCTTGCTCTCTTCAAGTTGATGAAGCCATTTTCATTAACGGTTGCTATCTACACGTATGTATACACACACATCTGTATTGTAAAATATCTATCTTAACTTCAAGAAAAATTGTGCATCATAAAATGCTGTTTTGTTGTTACTGATTTGGAATGTAAGCTTCTTTATACAAAGTGTTTCTTCTGCATATTAAAAAAATATGTCTTAGTTGTATGACCACCTCTTAATTTGATAGTTTGTGTCAGTGTTAATCTACTTTATTTAGTGATATGACTTTGCTTATCTCTACTATTTTGTTATTTACTTTTCAGTTCTTTTTACAGATTCAATTTTCCCTCTGTTCCTTTTACTGCCTAATTTGCATTAATATTTCTATTTCTGTTTTTGTTTTGGTTTTCACTTCTACTTTGGAATATTCCATGCATGCATTTCACTTTGATTTATTATTTATGCTGGTGACTTTCTCACACATTCCTAGTATCACACATTGCCTAGAGATGATGTTTTACAGTCATGAGTATGATTCATTCACCATTTCTGCCCTACTGCTGTTACACACCTGTGGTGAATAGTCAAATCTTACAATATGCAACATGACTGCTTTGGGTTTCTTCTTTAAAGAATGAAATATATGTAAATATATGTATGCATACATATACATAATTCCTGAAACTCTTCACTCTAATCCATAAAATGATGTTTTTGAATTAGAGTATGCCTTTCAGCCTAACCAATGTTATGTATGCTAACATTGGGAATTTTGTTGGTACTGAATTCTTTGGGGTTTTACTTATTAGGGAATGTGTTTTCCTCATTTTTGAGATATATTTTTGTTCATCAAAAATTTCTGAACCAGCAACCTTTCAATATTTTACAAATACTTTCTATCCCTGGCACATGTTTTGCCATTGCCAGCCTACTAGTCATGAATGTGGAGGGACTCATCTTCTGGGTGTCTGTAGTTACAACTTAATTTTCATTGTTTTTGATTATGTTATTTATAACAGTGGTTCTATAAAGAACAACCCTGCTCAAGTTTCTAAAACTTCTCCAAAATACTGAAGGGGGGGTTGTTTTGCTTTTTAAAAATATCCTGGCAATTTTTCTCAATCAAAGTTGCTCAAATAATTTTTGTATTGTAGTAATTTCTCTTAAGCTTCCAGAACTCCAAATGTGTATTTATCAGACAAGCTTAATGCCTCCTCAATTCAGTCTATACATGTAAACATCGCCTATATTTGAATAAGCCTTTACATGCTTGTTTCTCCAGACTCTGCACCATTTGACCTTCATTATTAAGATATATCTTAATTTTCATTCACTGTCTATTCTGGTTCTAAAGGTTTTTGTTTTTGTTGTACATTTCCTGTGGAGTGGGGGTGGGGGATGGGATGGGAGGGGGGTCGGGGGGTCATGGAAGGGAGGAAGGGAGAGGGAACTGGGATTGATATGTAAAATAAGAAAAAATAATAAAAGAAAAAAGCATATAAACAAATGCATTAACAACATCCAATAAAGTTACTCAGAATTAAATAAAAAAAACAAACAAACAAAATAATTATCTACATTGTATTCTTCTCTGCTCACTCAAAATCTAGGGCTTTGGATTTTGTTCACTGTTACGGTCTCTTCTTCAGGAGTCCATCCATCCCCTCCATGTCTCCCACAGTTCACCATACATTTGACACTAACTGGACACATCCTAGAGATGTTGCCCCTGACAGCATCCCTAGTGGAGATTGAGTTTTCTTCTGTAGGTGGGTCTCTTCGTACTACTGTCTGACATATCATTTTTTTTTCTCTTTACATTGTTTTCATGATTCTTCTATCACTTACTATTTCTTACCTCCCTGATAGCTCCTTTACACTGATAGTACTTTTTGGTTCTAAAACAGTGTTTCTTGTATTTTAAGTCAACACTTGAAATGTTTACACCGGTTCTTAGATGTCTCCATGACTGGAAGAGAATTTCAGTTCAGCTCCGGGCATTGTGAGAACTCTGCTAATCTGACTCCTATCTCAGTCGCGATGCAGCTGCAAGTGGCCCTAGCTAACTCCGCAGAGCCCAGCCCTCTCCTCACACAGCAGGTCCTTTGGCCAGAGAACACCAGTGAATTCCAGACAGGCCTTCACGTATTTTCTGAGAAGTCTGGACTCTGTGGTCCTCTTTCCCCTACTGGGTGCCTTCTACAGATCATGAGCAGACTATCAGATCCTTGGTGAGTGATGCTATTTTTATGTCCCCTCCCAAAGCCATAGTGGCTAGAAGGACTCATTAGGAACCGGCTAGAGATGACTTTCCTGTGATCTCATTATTCTAGTTTCCTGGAGACCACAAATTGTCACCCCATTTTTTTCCTCATGTTTTTCATTTTGTACAAAAGTTGAGAAAATCTTGTATCAATCATTCCTTCATGCCTAGAAGCATAAATGGTGTCATTTATTTTCATTCAAATTAAATATGAGTATAGTTAAGAGGTTGTCTTTGACAGATCAAATGACCAGTGTCACATACAGTTAACAAGCAGGGCTCAAGGGATTTGTTTGTTTATTTTTTTGTTTTGTTGTTGTTTGGTTTAGTTTAGTTTGGTTTGGTTTAATTTATCAAGACAGAGTTTCTCTGTGTAACAGTCCTGGCTGTACTGGAACTAGCTTTGTAGGCCAGGGTGGCCTCAAAGTCAGAGAGATCTATCTGCCTCTGCCTGCTGAGTGCTGAGATTAAAGGTGTGTGCTACCACTGCCTGGCTGGTGTGTGTTTGTGTGTGTGTGTGTGTGTGTGTGTGTGTGTGTGTGTGTGTGTGTGCTGTTTGTTTGTTTTATTCATCACAGAATGGGAATAGAGAGAGCTGTAAATTTAATCACCAAGACAGACAAATATATGTAAAAATGAAAACATTCCTATGAAACAAGAGATAGTATTGATTCATAAATGTGGGCATTTTGAACAGAAATTCTGTTAAAAAATGAACAGAATGAATTTTTTAATCAAAATCTTTTTTTAAAAAATGCAACAATATTCAAAATTAACTACTGAAGAACTCAAAAAATATTGTAGCTAAGGGCATTTATATAGTAAGGCATTTCTATACTTATCAAAAGGTTTCCCAAAAACCTCCTCATTGGGTATGATGTGCCCTGAAGGATTCTCTGTGAAATTTTTGGCCTAAAGCAGATTTAAACGTAGAGTGAAAGCCTTGCATTTAGGCAAAGGCTTTCCAATATTGTAAACGTAATGTTAAGAATTCAGAGTAGGCATGTGGCACACAATTATAAATTTAGTACTCTGGAGGCTGAAGCACGAGGATTGCCAGGAGCTGGAGCATAACTTAGCCTTCAAAAAATTAATTGGTTAAAATATTAATTATGTTTGCCTATGTTTTCAAGTGCATGGATTTCACAGAATATTTTGCCCATGGTGCTACTAGCAAAGCAAGGACCTAGGAATGCATACATGGGTCAAAAGAGGTGTCCTTGCACAGAACTGTATCTCTAGAGGTCCTGCATCATCCTTGTGAACTATAAAAACTTAAGATGAAAATCAACAGAGTAAAGAGACTAATTTGTTCTTATTTACAATTTTATGGTTTTACATACAAATAAGAGGAGTTTCATTTGACCCCGTGTTTCTCTTCATTCTTTCAGAACAATTTGGGCATTAAAGTAGATAATTGGTCTCATTAGACAAAGTTACTTGTCAATAGTTTTAATTAGAAATGATATAGTAGTGAGGCCAAAAAAGGAAACAAATTTTCAGGAAAACATGTAAATATTTTTTTGTATTTGTGCTAGTTCTTCTTTCTTAGATTAATGTATTCAACTAGAGAAAATTATCAATTGGCTCCAGAAACTTACAAAATTATAATTTCATATAATACCATCTTCTTTCTAAATCCCAAAACAACCAATTTCCTATGTGTATTCTTAACATCCTTATACTTTGGTGATTAACAGGAAAATTTAGTGTAAAATACAATGTTAACTCAAAATTCCACATGTCGTGGAGCTCTTAGGAGGGACATCTCATCAGTCAGTGGATAAGGGGGCATATTATAGAAAGAAAATATAGCCTTGATGGGACATGATTCTCATTGCTTCTCAGTTACTGAGGAGGGGAGGAGGAAGGCAAAGCAGGAGATCTGAGAGAAAAGAGATAAGCAGATTATCATGAGTAGTTCTGCAAATATATCAGAAGGAATCATTCTTTAAGATGAAACAACATAGACCCAAAAATGAAGAGAAATGTTTTGTACATGGAATCCAAGCGGTCACATGACTACTCAGATCTCTTCAGCTGAATGAGCTTTGACCAGAGTAATGTACTTGAGTGAATCCCCTTCAAAGTCAGAGACCTATTTGAGAATCAAGAGAAGAAGAACCCAGGAAAACAGCACTGCTGACTAGAGTGAGAGGCCTAAATGAATATGTATAAAAGATCCATAACTAGGTGATCACTTGCACAAGAGACATGGGGCAGAAGGAAGGCTTCAATCTCAGGCTTGGAACCTGGGGCATTAAGTTAAGGAAGAATTAGAAAATACTCAGTGAGAGAGGTAGGGTCATGAAGGGTTTCTATACTGCTAAATTTGGCTCAAGGATGTGTACAGTAAATGTGTACACAAGGTCAGTGGAGAAATCCAAACCGATGATCAAGTTCAGATCCATAGCTATACTGTATAGAATAAGACCCAAAATATGTAGCACGCCCAATGCAGGAGTAAAACCATAGAACTTCAAACAGGGAGGTAAAAATGTTAGGTTTACAATATGGAGACCTAGCATCCTTTCCAAAACTGTGGGGAAATAATGATATTATTGTGAGAGAAGACATAACACAACAACGAAACCGGAAAAAAAAAAATAACCCTTTCAATAAATGGATATTAGGCCACTGAAGGGAGGTAGACACAGGTGGGTCTCTGGGAGTCTGAGGCCAACTGGTCCACAGAGGGAGTTCCAGGACAGGCTCCCAAGCCACAGAGAAACCCTGTCTCGAAACAAACAAGCAAACTTGTTGAAGTTGATTCTACTTGGATTAGAAGTAAAGCATGGGGTGTGGCAGGAATCCTGGGCCTCACACACAAAGCAGGTCGGCACTACAGCTGAGTCACACCCCTAGCCATTTGTAGTTTGTTCGGAGACAAAGTCCTGGTAAATTACCCACATTGGTCTTGAACTTACTATCCCCAATCTCAATCTCTTGAGCTGCAATTAAAGACCCAGGACCTAGCAAACCTCGATGAGCCTACTTTTGAGAGCTTAAACATCATAATACTCACACACACACAAAACCCAGATATGACTGTTATCACATCTTGTGTGTGTGTGTGTGTGTGTTTGTGTGTGTATTATTCTAAAATCATAAGTAACATGAAATAATAAATTAGCTAGGCCCCATTAAAAGCAAGTTCATAGGGAAGCAGGAAGGTACATAACCATAACCACAGCAGTTGGAAAGTGGAGATAGGATCAGGAGGTCAATGTCATCACTGGCTATATGACAAGCAAAAGAAAAGATTGAAAAAGCCATACAAGGAACCTCTGTGCTTCAAATGGAGCTGTCTTGAAGGTATGGAGCCACCTAGTCATTGGGAAAGATTTGCAAAACTTTTGTCCCCAGAGATATTGAACTCAAAGCTAATACAAAACTCTAAAAGCTCAAAATAAAATTCAAATAAACTACTGTGTAGTGGGATATTCACTGCTTTTGTGGCACTGACCACACCCATTGAGGGGTGGAGCCAGGGGTGGAAGTGACCTGTGGAACTAGGTCTCCAAAAGAGGCAGGAAGGCTCTCTTGCTGGCAGGAGCAGAGAGAGGAGCATCCAGTTCCAATTGCTGCATTCATCTGTCTGTGTTGTGAGTTGTTTCTCCCTTAATAAACATCTATTTGGCCTATTTGTTTATCCTTACCCTTATTAAACCACAATACTACTGGGCCAAAATTATAAGTCAACCCATCTCCAATAATATAATTATAAATTATAAATAATTGCATCTCCAAAAATATGTGCAAAGACCATTAAATATATGGAAAGATGTTTACTATGCAACATGATGTTTACTATGGATAATAATGTCACCATGATATACTATGGCATACTGCCTAGGACATCTATAATAACAAAAAAAAAAAAGTAGAGAAATTGGCATCTTCACATGTTATTTGTTGGTATTTTGGAAAGCAGTTTGACAGTTTCTTAAAATATTAAACATAGGGTTGCCAGATCACCCAACTACACACCCAATATCATACAAAATCTATGTTTACAAATGAGACTTTTTGTATTAATTTTAGTAGAGTCATTTATAATAGATCAAGAGATTAATGTTGGTCACTTGATGAATTAACAAATCAAACGTGATATGTCTATTCAACATAATATTATTCAGCAAAAGAAAGAATGAAGTGCTGATGCAAGCCATGCCATGAATGAATGAATGAATGAGAATGAATGAATGAATGTTGGAACCTAAATGTGAAAGGGCCAAACCACGTAAGGCTTAACAATGCTGTTCAATCTGAATTGTTAAGACCTCTGTGAGGTCACAGAAACAAAGGTAAGATTGTGACTTCCAAAAGATGGGGGAGAAATAAGGGGAGCAGTGGTGAGTGAATTATAATGGGTTTGTGGTTGTTTTGTGGCTCTGTAGACCAGGCTAGACTTGAACTTTGCCTCTGCCTCCCTAGTGCTAAGATTAAAGGCGTGCCCCACCACAACCTGGCTGAATGTAGATTCTTAAACTTCTAATCCTGCAAGACTTTCCCAAATCTCACTCAGGATCAACTGCAGTCAAGTGCTCCTTGATGACCTCACATGCTCTAAAGGACTTTTATAGGTGTCCAATAAAGCGTAAACAGGGAGAGGAAACCCAGTCAAGAGTTCCTCAGACTCCTCACTTCCTTAGTGGATAAGCTGAAGCTTTTCCATCATTGTTTAATGGTGCATGTCTAGGAGTAAAGTAATAAACTTTATGTAGGGGACTTACATTATAGTATCACAAAGTATTTTTTTTTCTCAAGAGTAGATAAGTCATGGAGTAATGTTGCTAGAATTTGAAAAGGTGCTGCTTTGTAGAAATTACTAGTGATTCAAGTCAGGTACTCACCCACCCTGAATCAGATGACCGTAGAAGAGGAAAACAATGGGAAGGACCACTTTGGGTTCACGTGATGAGGACATTAAAACAGCTAATGCAAACTTGGCGTATAAGCAGAATTGCCGTCTTCAAGTGGGTGTTGTTTCTTCCTACATACATTCTTATTATTATCATGAAGTGGTATGTCCTTGTTAATATATAACTTAGATAGTTTTAAAAATAAACAAGACTGAGCTAAAGAGGCCGAGACAGGAGGATTGCAGCACATTTGAGGATTACCTAGGCTACATAGCATAACAAAACAAAACTCCATTGGGCTTCTTCCCCCTTGAGATCCAAGCTTTAAAATATCATAGGGTTTTTGTCTTCTTTCTTTCTTTCTTTCTTTCTTTCTTTCTTTCTTTCTTTCTTTCTTTCTTTCTTTCTCCCTTCCTTCCTGCCTTCCTTTTGCCTTCTAAAGACAACCCAGGAAGGAGCTAGTCTGTGTCTGACTATAGCGCTAATCACTGTAGATTAGCCAAATCTAATCACTGCCAAATGGTTGGTATTCACTGAAAACACTAATATTTCTATTTAACGGCTTAAGATTCTTACAACAATGTTCTTCAGTAGGCGTGCCTTTAAAGTTAGCTCCATCAGTAAGAAAACTGGAACGAAACAGTCACTCCAAGGTGAACGCATTGCATTTCCACCCTTTCTGGTAATAAATGTATTCTTTTATCAAATACATCTCAATGCTGCAGGTACAGCAGATTGCACTTTGATGTTTTCCTTATAAATGTCTTGCTGAACAGAACAGGGGCCATCAACTAAGAAACTTTACAACACCGGCTGCCCTTCATCCCCTGATTCTTTAGTGTAGACCAACTTCAGGTGTTGCATTCGCAGCAGATGCAAGGTTGTTTTAGGACTTACAATAACCAGGTCTTTGTTTAAGAAACAAGTCCTGTCAACATAGTGGTGGTCCTTGTTTTCCTCCCATCTATGGTAGGAAAAGTGTAATGTCTGCTTTAGTACACGGATTGTTGAGGGAAATGTCGTGTCTGCTTTCTTCTAACACACACACACACACACACACACACACACAGAGAGAGAGAGAGAGAGACAGACAGACAGACAGACAGAAGAGAGAGTGAGAGAGAGTGTGTGTGTTTAAAGTTGTGCCTTTTCCCTTCTCTGACTAAAATTACAAAATAAAGCTTGTTAAGCATTGGATGCTTGTAATGCAGCATTTAGAAACTTCATAAAACATAGTGGCCTCTAAGTCCCCTGCCCGCTCCCCTACCAATGAGTTCATGACAATTGCCTCTGTGGTCTTGCTGAGGAGTTCACCCACAGGAGAAGGATCCTTGAAGGTGTGTGCGCTCCATCAGCCAGCTGCACACCCTTGAGCATCTGACAGGCTCAGAGGCCAGAGGAGAGAGAACGAGGACGTGCCAGAACCGAGAGCTGCGGACTTCTTGTTGGTCCCGGACCCTTTCCATGACAGAGGTCTCCTAACCTCATCTGGGTAAGGGCCTGCTTCTGCTCTGCGCTGGCTGCTGCTCCACTCCATCCGCAGCAGGCAAGCCATTATGCATCTAACTGGAGCAGTATTTTAAGCTTACTCTCCAAGCATCGTCTCTGCAAAAGCAGTGCAAGCTGGTGAGAGACGTCTGCTCCGGACCCTAAAGAGTCTGGAGTCCTTCCCAGCGAATTGTCTCTCATCCTGCGGAGCACGCCAGCTCAATTACTGGAGAATGAGGTTGGTCCTTGCCACCGCCCTCCCCTCGCGTCTTCAGTAAGAGCGGGGGAAGAGGAGATCTGCTCCAGTGCGCACCGGAGTGACCAAGTGCAGCTGGGTACCAGGGCAGCGACCTGGACGCGGGTCCTTTCCTCTCTCCGCGGCTACACCAGCCCTGTGCGCCCTGACCACAGCGCTGGACCATCCCGGCAGGGCTCACGGGTGACATCACTCCTGAAGATAGTCGCTCTCTGGTCCTTGCCTTCACAAAGCCTCTGTCAGTGTGTTTGTGGGTCTCTGGAGAGGGCTTCCTGGGAAGAGAGGAGAACCGTGAGCAGCCACCGACCAGATCAGAGGAGGCAAAAGCGCAGGGGAGAGTGGAGGAGTACCCCGGAGGGCGGCGACATGAAATTCGGCGCTGTACACTACCTGCTGTCCCTGCTGCCTGCACTGGTCCTCAGTACCAGGTGAGTCCAGGAGCATGAGGCCCCAAGAAAGGAGTCTGTGCTGGTCAGGGGAGAGGCACCTCCCACCCAGGCAAGATACTAGCTGGGTGATAAAGGATCAGAAGCTTTGGAGAGAGCACAGCCCTTGTATAGTTGCCCCGGGTTCCCGGGAGAAAGTCTCAGGATTGCCACCCTTCAGGGATCAAGCGCATCCCTTTCGAGCAAAATGAAGATAGCCCCCACCCCACCCCCACCCTCACCCCCGGAGCCCCGTGGTCAGGAACACTGAACCTGCTGAAGTAGGACATCATAAAGAGAAAGTAGGGAGAGAAGGGAAAATCCCCAGAGTGCCTGTTTACATCAGACCTATGCTGGTAATCAGCGAGCTCCGGTACCCCGGGGAGAGAATTCTAAGGTTCAGAGAGCCAGAGAAAGCCCAAGGTGCTCAGAGGAGTGCCCAAACTCCTCTGATGGCCTGGCTGCATCCAGAGTGGGCTTCGCGGCAGGTGACTTCTTTGGCTGTGTTTAAAGTTACAAGACAGTAAGTGTTGAGGCAGAGAAGAGCTTAGTCGGGAACAATCGGGCACTGTGCTCCATCACTGGCCAGGGAAGAGAATTTCAGCCCCAGTACAGAGGACCTATTTTTAGAGGAGGATTCAAACGCACTGGCTGAGGAGTGCTTTTGTGACTGCCGCTGGGGATGGAGTCTCAAAGTTGGTGATGGGTTTGCTTTCTTCCCCCACAAGCACAGCACAAGGGTGGCCTGTTTCAGTGCCCGGGACCGAATTTATTCTGCATGCCATGAGCACCCTACTGGCAGCAACTCCCTTTCCCTTGGCCTCCGTGAAATAAAATAACACACTCGGGGTGTAGATTCTTTCAAGTCCCCATGAATGGAGACACTATCTGATTGTATAACTCACCGAAATTGCACAAGATTCAGGGAGAAAGGATGAAGCAGGCTCACAGGCTGCTAAAAGTAAGAGCGTGAGTCTGTGCTTCTGTTTCTTGTCCATGTTTTCCTCCAGATCTGCCTTACCAAATTTTCCTTTCCATGCAAACTGCCCCAATTAGCTCCAAAAATTTGATAAATTTGGTCTTTCTTTGAACAAAACCCAAATGACTTTACATGACTGAAACCGGACTTCAGTGTTATTTCTTCTAAAGATTTGTTTGTCATTTCAATGTATAACGTCCTCATGGTCGCTAAAGGAACCCACATTGCCTCCCTTTATTAATAAGACTTCTCTAAATAATGAGCTCTTTTGAACACTGTGGTGTCAACAGACTAATCAAGTTTGTCTTCCTGGCCTTGCCATTGGCTCTTACCTTCTGCTTTAACAATTACTTGTGCATTCTTCTGAAGAAGGGGCATTTCTAAAGTTTATACTTAAGTAGATTCCAGTCAACATATCTTTTAAACGGTAAATAGTGGGACAAGGGAAACCCAACCCGCAGTGGCAAGAAAGTCAGGAAGCATCTCTTGAGTTTCCACGGTCACTTTGCCTTTTAAAGCAGCTGCTATTAGAGTATGCAAGCTCTATAGTCTCCACCCATAGCTTGTTCTACTTCTGTGATGCAAAAGCCATTAACTTCCCTATCTATGAAAGTGTTTATTTCCACAGACGTCATTAAGAACAATAATCAACAACAAATTTATTACAAAATATTAAGTTAATCTGATTTGAAATTAGATAGAAACATTACACAGTATTGGTATTTGCATTTTACAAAAAAAAATACAAGACGGACTTGAAAAGTGATTTTCCATAGTTAGTAACCCATTTGCATGATTACCCTGGGTCATTTTATTTTACTAGATCACCTTCTGATGGTGAGCATATTTGAAAATGAATGTGACCCTACCAGTATGCCACTTGCCAGAAGGGAACGGACTTTACAGGACTCTCCCAGAAGGCCATTCTCCTTCCAGTAGTCAGCAGTTCTCATTGTCATATGGCAGGCATAAAGGTTGAAGCCCAGACTGCAGAGCTCTGGGAAGAGAGTTGCATTAGTCAAGAAGAACCTGCTGTAGTGTTCAGCGACACGGTGTGGCTCAGCCGCAGCCACCTGCAAATGGGTTTTATTAGCTGACATCCTTAGTGGTTCTTTATATGAAGCAATTGCACGTCACATGCTTGCACTGTGTTGTCTAAATTCACAGAGGGTGACAATTGCCACTTGTTGACTCTAAAATTCCTTCTAAAGCGTGGGGAATGTGGAGATGAAACTCTTGATGTGGAAGTACATTTGCCGGGCCATGTGACTCTCCGGATAGAGCTCCTTCCTCTGTTTGCGTTTTCCACCATAGGCCTGGTGTTCACTTCTGTCTGGAAGGGGGAAAATGACTGCTTTCAAACAGGTTCTGTAGTTTGAAGACGATAGATGCCCCATAGTAGTGTTCTAGCTATGCGGGTGACAATTCTCTGATAATTCTGCCTTCTAAATAGAAACTGTCTGTGATGTTTGCTCTCTTCCTTACAACTAGAGACCCCATAGATATCCCTCAGCTCCGTCAGCATGAACAATATCAGCACTCCTGGATTAGACTTCATTTGTTCTAAAAGAAACGCTAATGCTCACGTTCATTCAATAAGCATTTTCCTCTACTTTCCCACAGAGCCCCATGGAACAAAAAACAAAAATAAGAAAAAGAAAAAAGAAAAGACCTCAATTTCCTGGCATGCTGTCTCTGTTGTTTAGAAAGCACATAGAAATCCAAACTATAGTCAAGCTAATGGTTTGAAAATGTAGCTAATACAAAGATCCATTTAACGTGTACACAAATACATGTGGTCAAAGCACACAAATGCAGAAGGCTGAGGAGCTTTGGAGTAGAATGGTTGTACCTTTCAAATAGTTTTATTCTGCAGGGGGGCTGAATTGCAATTCCAAGGCAACACCTATACTTGAGAAAGAAGACGTGTAGCGCCTGAAAGAACGGTGGGGGAAACAATTCTTTAGAATTTCCTCTGGAACGGAAACATGGAGCGCTGGAGGAGGCTGGCGCATTAGCTGCTGACCCTCAGTTCTTTCATTCTGTGTCCGTGCTCCTCATGCCTTTAAAATGTGAGCTTTCCAGTGACTTGGAAAGTAGAGAGGCATCGCAGGGGAGGAGTGAAGGTCTCCCAGCTTTTGAAGGTTTTCCAGCGGGGACAGCTTTGAGCAGGTGGTTGGTTATTGTTCTCCCAGTAGGAGTCACCTGTGAGGTCTCCCGTGGGCCCCGATTAGCAGCGTCCGTGGGAATCTATTTCCAGATGACACTGTGCATTGTGAATGCCCAAGGGGCCCTTCCCTCCCGTGCCTTATTCCAGTATCAGGATGGGGATGTTGGGTGTGCCATAGGAAGAGAGGATGGCAACAGAGGCGTTTGTACACAGACACTTCTGAGGGGACGCGTTCGTTGCTGGAAGGAGTCACACTTTAATTACAGTGAAATGATGTGAGGTACCATGAGTTTCCCTGTCCAAGCCCTTCGCGCAGTGACTCCGATGCATGCACACACTTTTAAAGAATTGTGTCCTTTTGTGCAAATGAACCACAGAAGTGTCTTTAACAGGAGTGTGTGATGGAGAATGTATTTGCTCCCGAGGATGCAGTTCCAGACCTAAGCTCCTATTTGTGGTAGCACTCTTTAAAGTGTGCCACTTTTTGGAAAATCTCTGTGGATCATTCTGTCTGTGGCCCACAACAGCGACAGTTCAAACCTTCATGTGTTGAGTGTGCAACTTCACCAAAGCAAAACCCATGCAATTGAAAGGGTGAACTTGGCCTCCAACATGGAAACAACATGTACCCGGGATTGCTGAGGTGTGAAGTGGCATTTCCTCATGTGGGATTTGTGATGTCAGATGTGTAACTGCTTCTGAGTAACTGTTAGATTTGCTAAAAGCCCCTTTAATAGATGGGGACCAATTAGTTAAGAATCCCATGAAACACGCAGTATTTAAAATTACGAATTCTTCTATTGAAAGTATACAGAAACAGAAAGTACATAAATGTAAGTTTACATATAACCAGAAAATATATGAAAATGTATTATTTTAGTATTTTCTGTGATGTTTTTATTTTCACAAAATGAGTTTTCTGTAAATCACTCAGAACCTGAGTCATGTCATCAAAAAAGTAGGTTAGTTATAGCTATTGTCTACGAAGACATATATAGAATTATTACATATTATGCATATTTGAATAAGTGAGAGTCATCTTTTCATATAAAGCTCCAAGGATGAATGAGGAGACAATATATATTACCAGTTCAGAAGTTCTAGTTGTAATACCTGCTATCCAATGGCAGCAAGATGATGGGTGTTTTATCTTTAGTCTCAGCATCCTGGAGAGTGTGGAAGTGGGAGGTCTTTAGGCAATGGTTTATCGTTATGTGCAGATTACTTTTTTTTGTAGCAAATAGCACGAATCATAGAAATCCCCCACAACAATTTTGTTGTAAAAACTGAACTAATCCTGTGGAACAAGTAAGTGTCCCGTGAAACTATTAGGAACAATTAACGAAACTCTTGTGTACTGACATAGAAAAATAGGGTAAATCCAAAAGCAGTTCAGTCAGATGGCATCCGGATAGCATGACATTCTTGTCATCTAAAACAGAGAGAAAGTAATCAGGGGCAGTGACGGTGACGTGGTATCTGGGCCCCTGTTCTCAAGATTGTTCTGCTGTCACAGTGTCTGCTTGGTTCTGTGTACTTTGCTGAACATCATGAAAAATTAGAGGTATTTACTTTAAACACAGAGAATGTGATTTAGCTCAAAAGTATAGAGTTAGTTACTTGGGTTTCTGTTTATGATGTGATTGCATGTACACTGTGTAAGTCATAATATCAAAACAGAGCCATGTGCAGGAGCATAGCTGTTAGTGAATAAGTAGGATAGGCTGTTTTCAACACATGGGTAGATAGATTTAAAAATTTGTTTGACTTTCTTTTCTATTTGTTCATTGTTTTCATCATCCACTAGTAATCTTCAAAATTTATAAACATTCAGAAAAATTACAGAAAAACATCACGTCAAGAATAATCTATACTATAGAAAACATTTTGAAAACCACTATGGGAAAAGACACTCAGCTCTTCCATGTCCTAAGAACCATTGTCTGCACTCTGAGCAGATTTAGAGCCGTGACACCCTTGTTAGTTCATAACTGTGCACAGCCATGCTTAAAAACAGACACAAAAAAATTATCTTTCCTCAACCTTTAAATCTCTTTACTTGTGAGCATTTGTTGCCAACGACATGTGCCAAGTGAATGGACCACAGAGCAGGAAGAGATGTGTGAGTAAGAGGAATTAAAAAGTAGAGTTCATGTTAAGTCTATGAAAGAGAAAAAGAGGCAGTTACAAAAACTCATGTGAACTTAGAGTCATGAGGATAAGGGAAACAGAGTTATCACCAGTAAACGACTCCACCCAGGCACAAACTGAACATGAACAGAGTAATCGGTATCTTCTGTGAATGTCCTCAGTGGTGCTGGTCATTAGTCCAGGGGTGGGGGCTGCACTGCAGTCACCTCTGACTGGTCTCCTGTTGCTTTGGGGTGTTTGAATCCATCCAAGTGTAACCTAAGGGATCCACTGTTGGGAGACAAAACCTGAGAGTTAAGGCTCTGTTCTAGTTCAACGCTCTACATTTTAACGATGGAAAACTGAGTCTTACAGTAAGCAAGATTCCTCTAAAGCCATAGAGGAAAAGTAAGACAAATCCCAGAACGTCCCAAGGGCTGTCCTCTGTCATGTCACTCTGCTCAACAACAAATCTCTTTAGTGATCAGGAAACAAGAACAAGTGGTTCCCAACATGTATGAGGAGCATTTTATTTTCTGTAAATACGAAGCAGTATTAAAGGACTGTCTCCGACCACAATCCTGAGACACAGCAGGGTATGGGAAAGGGAACTGTAGCAAGATGAGCCTCCTCCTCACTCTGTGCCCAGTTGGCTTTAGATGTGAGAGCTGGCCCCTAACTACCAGAGTCATCTTTAGACCCTGAAGGAGAGCTGTTAGTGCTTGTCTGCCTTTGTGCACAGTCTGAAAAGCTATGTTCAGAGTCGTGCCTGTTGACTCGTGTACTATAATATAAAAGTGATTTTTTTTATACGATTGAGATCTGTTTATTCAAGATACTTCATACAAATGTGCATCCTAGACTTTTGCATAAGTATTCCTCAGGGTTTTAATTTATGGTGGTAGCATCAAGGTTAAGTAAAGATGTTGAAGTATATTTCAGAATGTGGCATGTGGCTTTATCTTATCCCTCAATAAGTGCTAAGAAAGAGGCAGCTTAGGTTGCAAATCTGATGTGTTGGTTAAGATAGTTCACAAGTATCACGTCATTTAGCAAGTTTACCAGAACTGAAGATATATATATATATATATTTATAAAGTTAACTTCAAAATTCTAAACAGGTACAGCCCAAATGACAAAACTATTTATGCTAGTATTCTGTTCCCTGGGAGAAAGCGGTGGAGGGCTTTTGTAGAAGAATGTACATGAGAGAGCTCCTAAAAAGAAAACACTGGACTCCAGATTGTCATCATCATTGATAACTAAATATTTGAAGCTTATTGTCACTTTATCCCCTGCCTTGACTTTCTTCCCAGTTGTACATCCCTTTCTTAGAAGCCATGTAAGGCCACATCAGCCCTCTGTAGTCCAACTAAATGTCAATAAGCGTTAATACAGAGTTTCTTTCTGTCTCCTATTGGGACTTCACCTTCCTCCGGCTAAGTTGAGGATGAGAATTCTTAATGTCCATAATCTTAACTTAAGGCCTCCTCCTAGGTTCTACAAGCACTTACTTACCAGCAGCTTATTTATTTGGATGGTGGAGTGGAATGGGAAAAGGAGCCATGATGTTTGCCCTGTTACATAAAATTAAATTCTAAAATTACAAAATCAGAGGCTTACAATCACAGGGATTTATCACAGCAGTTAGCATCTCTTTGTCCCCTTCTTCTAGACTATGAAAATGTGATACCAATGCCTCTCTCATAAAGTTTTCAAGAGAATTAATTGTAATAATGTACGTAAGTAAAATGTCCAGCTCAAAGAAACACAGCTCAACATGCCACCATTATTACTACATGATTAAAAGGTTTTGGCAAGGCTTATTTTATCAACATGTTCTTGCATTTCAGAAAGCGATCTTGAATATAAACCTCCTCACATCATTGTACATAAGCAAATCCGAGCTGTTGGGGAAGTTATTTTGAAGTTCAAGCTTATCTTGAACTATGAAGATGTTTCTTCCTTATCAATGAAGTAAACTATTTGTAATACAGTGCAGAAGCTAGTTCCTTATCATCCAAACCAGTCCCACATGCCCATGATATTCTCAAGAAAAAAAGAAATCGGGTTCACATTATCCATTTCAGGTCTAGAGCCTCGAAACTGTGTTGTCAATATGGTTAAAATTTTTAAGATATCAAGTTATTGAAAGTATAGTCTAGCAATGTCTCATCAATGGCTTGGAGAACAGTTCAATTGAGCAGGGTTCCTAGTTCAAGTTTACCTGATTATGGCGTACCCAAAGGGGAACATCATCGGCGAGGAAGAACATACACATTGACAAGTCTAGACTCAGTGGGAGCAATGAACTGCTCTTACTCAGTAGTTCCCCATAGGCAAGGCCCAGACAGAGTGTTATCAAATGATCCAGGAGAGGAAGGAGTCTGAGAGAGGGTAGAACCTAGCACGGGAGAGCTTTTAGAACGTTGTGAGCATGGTAAAGAGAGATTTGAGTCAAAAGAAAAGTTCACAGCCCATGGCCTTTCTGCCTTCAAAATACACAAGTTCCTCTTTCTTGCTCTCAAGAGCATTCCTTGATAACCTTTGCCATAACTGAGCCTTTGGCATTGAGTAGGAAATGGGGAAAGTTTCTGAATTACAAAAGAAACAAGAGGATGTATGAAAAATTGAAGTGACATGTTGGAAAAAAGGCAGATATGGTTGAAAGATCCAGTTATTATTGAGAGTGTAGTTTTTTTTTTCTTTCTTCCTCAGAGAAATATGTGACAAATGACTTCACGTGAAAAGTGGGGAAAATTGCTCTTTTCCTGACACTATGGTTTGGAACATTATAGAAGTATACCGAATCCTTGCTTTTTGATGTTCTGGACAAGATCTTTATTTCAGCTGTTCACTTTATGGCACTGTGGAGTATAAACACACCCAGCGTTCCTGAGGGTGCAGAAAGCCTCTGGAGATGTTATAAGTACTTACTTAGCCCTGTGTTTTTGCAATATTCCTACTATGCATGTTATATACATAGATAGTTCTCGACTTTGAATGAATTTTAATGATTAGCTCACCTCCTTCTTAAAAGAAAGGACTCGGATCTCAGTCTGCTGTTCTGAAAATGGAATCCCAATGCTACTTGTAAAATCTCCATAGAAAAGCACACACAACACGAAAATAAAGAATAAAAATATTCTAATAACCTACTAATGGGAGCTGGAATGATGGCTCAATGGTTAGGAACACCAATGCTTTTCCAGAGGACCTAGATTCAATGTCCAGTATTCACATAGTAGCTCATAACCCTGTGCCACTCAGGGAGCCTAACACTCTTTCCTGGCCTTAACGGCACCAGGCATGCTCACGATAAACAGACGTATTACAGGCAAAGAACCTGGACACATTGAAAGGAAGGGTGCTGCAAATAGGAATGTTAAAACCACTTATTCTCATGAAATGGGAGGACGTGTGACATTAAAATATCCTTAGAGTAAATGAAATAAGTATATCAATTTGAAGATAGGAAACACTGAGGCCTTTGTTAAAAAATCCAAAATTTTCCAGGCAATTTTATCTTTCCCTTTCTGAAAATGAGCGGGTTCTCTGATGACTGTTTCTCAACATATGCTCTTCATTGTGTGAGAAAGAGCATCTCCTGGGGGAAAATCTGAAAGAGACAGCTCCGATCTGATCTGGCCTCCTGGGTTAGGCATATCAGGTCAGCTCTCTGAGGGAGAGGGCAGTGGATTTTTATCTTAATGCAATGCCTCCAGTGAACACAGAAGCCTAGATGTCACCTCTTCACAGAGTTTGGAACTCTTTGAGCTCATTGGCATTGACTAAATGTGATCATGGCCTCTCAAATCAGGGGACTGTGGTGGTGTGTGGCAACACTCACACTGTTCACTGTGGATGAACGTATTTAGTATGTGGATAGGTTATCTCACACCAAGACCGAGGTGAAATCAGTAGTATGTACTGAAAAGTGTGGGCTTCAACATCAGCACCACTGTCTGTAACAGGGGCGCAGCAAGACCCACGACCTACGCGAGCGGCAGAACAACATGCTGGCATCTTCTTCACACAAGGGGTCTGCATTTTCATGGCAGGCAGAGGTGATCTTTCCCTAGTGAACAAGGTCTCCCTCTGTCATGACTCTGCGTTTCTGTGACGTGAAAATCATTTTTCTGCATGAACTTGCTGAGCTAACTAGCAAGCGAAATATTTTTAGATCTCTGTTTCTCATTGTCTTTTTGCCTGCGGTATTTGTTTTCCCTTTTTTTTGTGTGTGAAAAATAAAATAATAATACAAGGTGTGTAAGAAATATGCTCAATCAGGGTAATCCCCACAGTAATCTCTGAGGTGGTTCCTGATGTTGCCACAGTTTATAGGGAAGGAAGCTGAGGTACACAGGGATGAGACAGTGATAATTTCAAATCCCACTGATACACTACACTCAAGTGGGTGATGGGTGATTGTGCCCATGGTGCTAAGCCAGTGGAATGACTCTAAATTCAACTTGTATCATTTTGTCATTCTGTTTTCTTTCACCCAAAAGCATGAAGTAAAACAACATAATACGATAAAATGAAGAGTGTGCCTAATAGGAAGGAAGTAAAAAACATAGAACTTTCTCTGAAATGTCTTCTGCCATGTCTATTAAAGCTAGAAGGTTCTTTCCCTAATGTTTACTTTTCCCTATTTCTGCTGTGAAAGAAAACTACCATATATCAGTAACCAATCATTCTTTCGTGTGTGTCCTATTATGCACAACTACTAATGATTGTATTTGCCCCTCTCTGGGAGCAGGTGTTAACCCTAACATTAACCATGGGGGTGAACAGGGCTGTGAGAATTTAGTTGACACTTTGATATCCCCAGTTCCTTGAGTCTGAGTGATATGATTCTGGGCAGTGCTAAGAGTTAAGTAAAAATTCTTAAAACAGTCAACAACAGCTAGAGAGTGTCGTGTGTTCCTGTTGTTCTGTTCCTTCATGTGTAATGATTTTGCTGTGAATTCCTCTAGAGTTGCTGCATTTTGATGCTTTTTCGATACTGTGTGGAGTCCTTACCTGACAGATTTAGATGTTAAGAATCAGAGAAGTTAATAAATTTAAGGTCATAATTAATAAAGAGCAGCTATTTGATCCCATGATTTAAAGAGCACAAGCAACAAGATCGGAGTGCCGAGACAATAATGGTTACCAGTAAAACACGCACGCAGCATTCAGGCTCAGGGGAAGCAAATCAGAAGCAAAGGGTCTGATGGGAAATGCATGCAGACTGGTGGGAGTATGCATGAGTGCCACAACTCAGGGACACACGTGCTCACATGGGATCAGAGTGCCTCCATCTAGTAAGAGGTTTCGGCTTCTGTTTACATATGTGGAAAGCGGCAGATTTGTTTTTAGCTCAGCTGAGCTTGAGCTTGACCACGTTGTCTAAAACAACAACAGCCTTAGCCACCAAGATAGCAGCAAGCAGCATATGAGGCTTAAGAACTCTGAAGTTGCACTCATGCTATTGACCAGGAGATGGCATTGTGAAGCATTCTAGTCTTCTCTGCTAGACACGACACCTTATAGACTTCATGCACTAATCCAAAAGTTGATTTCAGGAAGATGTGCTTTCAAATCAGAATCATTGACGTGGAGACATACAGTGTATATACATCCATATAGTGAACACAGTTGCTTATATGGGGATGCTGCTTAGTGGTACAGCATGGTCAAAGTCCTGGGTTCTATCCCCAGTAACAGCTCTCAAATAAAATAATATACTATAAACTATATATATATATATATATATGTATATATGTATACATGTATATATATGTAATACACAGGTAAAATTTATCTCTCTCCCTCCTTCCCTCCTCTCTCTCTCTCTCTCTCTCTCTCTCTCTCTCTCTCTCTCTCTCCCTCTCTCTCTCTCTCTCTCTCTCTCTCTGTACCATATCTCATTTCCACTTTTCTGAGGTTGTTTTTTGTGACACACAATTCAAACTAATTACATTACCAAGTGGAGGAGCACTTCCTATGTTTGCCTTCCTCTTACGAGGCAATGTGCATGAGAATTTAAACGTGACAATTCTCCCATATACACTGAAACTTAGAATCATTACATGAAAGTACTTTTTAATGACAGCCTTATAGGGCAGTGGGAATCTTGTGAGCAGGACTTAATATCATACCTTTTCATATCTTAACCTTAAATCTCATGCATGTCCACACACATTCACAACGCTCATATAGGAGTGAGTAATAGCCTCATCTTATTGATGAGGTGGTTGTGAGTGATGGGAGCAGCATGACACAACATGAGCCCGGACTTCCTCTTCTGAAGTGTCAAAGTGGCATGTAGACAGTCTGTGACTAAGGGACCAGATGTTTGGGAATTCTGGATTTGGTCACTATTTGTTTTCTGTCTGTTCATACACTGATGTCAGAACCTGCCTCTACATCTTGCCTACTTAATTGTTAAAAATACAGTGTTATGTATCTATTAGTAAATCAGTACATTGTTGTTTTAAATATGGTATGAATTCATTTCCTTTTCATGAATTTCAATACAAAATATAGAAAATGAAGACCTAGGTAGTTCTCCATGGTTGGAAAGTGGACAATCCATGTGGTTTTATAGCTTCCATAGGCCTGCGGTATTTCCACACTTATCCACCCTCCTTCTACCATATGTGCATATACCTACACATTATCCTCAGATGGTGGCAAGAACTCACATTATCCACCATCACCACAGAGTCAAGCTTAGGTATGCATTTAACAAACACTGCCCATTAACACACACTCATTGTGGGCACTAGCACAATAGGTGTCCATTTTCAGCCATGCATTTAATAAGCTACATGAGATAATCAACAGTTTTGCAATTGGCTTGGTGCTGGGTGGTTTTTCAACAACAAATCAAATAAAAGATTTGTTCTGAGGCTGCTTAAGGCTCAGGTGTGGTGTTCAGCATGGGTATATTGTAAATGTTTTTAGTTTAGAATACAATTCTATCATAAACCAAAGAGCATCTCTCTCTCTCTCTCTCTCTCTCTCTCTCTCTCTCTCTCTCTCTCTCTCTCTCTCTCTCTGTGTGTGTGTGTGTGTGTGTGTGTGTGTGTGTGTGTGTTTAATGCTGGTTTTGATATAAAAGACAGTATATTAATATTTACATGCACACATAAAACTGCATTTTCATTTTGTGTTTCTAATAACATAAGAACTTTTAAAGCATTTCTGGGCTCTAAATTTTCCATCTCTTAGGCTGCAAGCAAAGGAAAGGCCAAAACTAAGTTGCGCCACGGAAGATCAATCAACTAATTCTATCAGCACCAAGTACACAATAAATTGTGGGCATAAATCACTTTTTCTTTCAGTACGTCAGCAGTCATTGTGTCCTTGTGACCTTTCGGAGAATGGTTGTAGATAGTGTTTATCCCGGAGAACAATGGAGAGGTGACGGACTGGGAAAATAAGGGCTTTCCTACAGAATACTAAGTGCAGGAAGAAGCATGGACTGAACTGACGGACGGAGCGTTTGATGTGTGCTAGGAATGTGCCTGTGGCAAGTACAGTCAGGGTTCCTGGACTAGGGGCTGGAATAACAAACGCCTATGGCTGCGGAATAGAGTAGTCTTATGGAGGCAAAATGTTTTAAAGATGAGAAGCGAGCGTTGCACTCATCAGACATGTGCGGTGTGTCACTGATGCGGAATACCGAGAGGAAGTTTCCCTTCCTTTTGTTCTGTCAATAAAAAATGACAAACCGGCAGAAGCATTCAGGGGAATAAAACCATGCAAGCAAGACAGAAAAGAACTACCTCTGATTCCTCGTCCATAGTATGATGGAATGAGAAGGACGGTGTGTTCTTTTTCACACATTGCTATAACAAGATGTCTGAAGCCAGACACCTTAAGAAGCAAAAAAAAAGGATTTATTAGGTCATACATTTGAAGAATGTAATCATTTCAACATCGTGCATCTGAAAAGGTTCGGTCTCTGGTGGTGAAGTCTGACAGTGGATGGCTTCCTCAAAAGAGCATGGACAAGAGAAAGATGGCGTCACAGAACAGAAAGCCAGAAAGAAGGGGGAAAGCTTGCCTGTCTCAACACCTCATGAGAGATAGATAGCTGTAGGGAGGTCACATCCTCTGAAGCATATTCTCTTACTACAGTTTATGCCCTGAGCAACAAGGTCACT